>CAUYUJ010014638.1:250727-320727 GCA_963575745.1 Prorocentrum cordatum | reverse complement strand
ACCTCCGTTCCATTATCCCACCGCCGTCCTCGCCACCGCCCTCACCACTGTCCCCACCACCGCTGTACCCTCCACTGCCCCACTGTTTCCAACACATTCCCACTGTCCCCACACCACTGTCCCCACCACCACCGTCCCCACCACTGTCCCACTGTCCCCAGTGTTCCCACCATTGTCCCCGCTGTCCTCACCAGTACCCCCACCAGTGTCTCAGTGTCCCCACTGTTCCCACCATTGTCCCACCACGGCCCCACTCTTCCCACTTTCCCCACGGTCCCCACCACTGTCCGACTGTCCCCACTGTACCCACCAATGTCCCACTGTCCCCGCCGCTGTCCTACAGTGCTGTCCCACCGTCCCCACTGTCCCCATCACCGTCCCACTGTCCCCACTGTCCCCACCACTTTCCCCACTGTACTACTGTCCCACCACTGTCCTCACCACCGCCTTCACCACTGTCCCCACCACTAGCGTCCCCACCAATGTCCCACTGTCCCCACCACTGTCCCCACCGCTGTCCCCTCACCACTGTCCCCACCACCACCGTCCCCACCACTGTCCGCACCACTGTCCCACTGTCCCCGCACCACTGTCCCCACCACCATCGTTCCAACCACTGTCCCAGCATCACCTCAATTGTGCAACTGTCCCGAGAAGCGGGAATCGCTTGCCGGCGGCGAAGGGAGGGGGGGGGATGGGAGAGTTCGAACCGGTAGTGACCCCCCTCGGTTTTCGAAGGGGGGGGGTTCGAACCGGTAGTGACCCTACCGAGTTTTCGAAGGGGGGGTTCGAACTGGTAGTCCCCCCTTTTCATGCTGGACTGGGGGGGGGGAGGGGTTCGAACTGGTAGTGACCCCCCCCGGTTTTCGAGGGGGGGGGGACGGGTTGGGAACCCCCAGTGACCCCCCCCCCGGTTTGCCGCCAGCAGCGGTAGAACACACTCTTTCGTATGTTTGGAACCGCATCCCCCAAGTGCCCCACGACCCTTTTTGGCACCTCCTTGAAGCTCTCTTGGGCCGTTATTGGGGCCTCGTAAGCGGTCTTGGAACCTCCTTGGGCTCACTGTGGACCGCCAAAGAGGCTGTCGAGACTTCTAAAGGAAATGTGTTTTCCACCAGGAACCCCTACAGAGGCAAGCTGTGATCGGGGAATACACAGCCCAGCCTGCACTTTTTACACAGCAGCAGCCTGCTATCCTTGACCCACAAGGCAAGGAACACCCCACATCTTGCGGCCACTGCCCAGCCTGCCTTTCTTTTTTAACGCAGCAGCCTGCCACTTACCTTTCCTGACAGCCTCTTGTAGGCCATCTACGCAACCTTGCTCTTACTCGGCCATCCTACATTCAACACGTTGACGGGTTACTACTCAGGATAGCCGAGCTCTACCACCTGGCACGCGCCTACTCTGTTTACTTTTCTTCGCCGCACTTTTAGGTTTCTACTGCTGCGGCGCCTGCCGGGAGGCCTGCATGTGCCTCTACGTCAAATCGGCTTGGACCTGCACCATTTTTGTCACGAGCGCAACAGCTACATAGCTCATGGTGGTCAAACGTTAAAGCGAAAGGAGGAGGAGGAGAAGGAGGGGGAGGGGGAGAGGGAGGAGGAGGACGAGGAGAAGGGAGGAGGGGGAATAGAAGGAGGAGGAGGAGGAGGACTGGTGCAAACCAAAGTGCTATCAACCGTGTTGGAATACACCCTCCCTCCAAGCTCCCTCTTCAGGCGCCTACAACTGTTCAGTTCCATTGAGGGAACTGCCTCGTTGGAAGACAACGTTTGAAGACCCAAAGCATGTCAATACATATTGTTCTAGGGATTCCAACGCCACGGATCAACCTGACTGATGCGTCTTGCCGATCCTGGATCGTGCCAGAACGCCATTCTTAGGATGCCAGCACCGCGAATCAACGTAACAGTTGCACCACCAAAATGCTGAATCCTTCCAAAACACAATTTCTTGCACGTTGGTCATGGGAAACTGTGGAACACTTGAAACAAATCAACAAGGATGTGCGCGGCGCTAAATCCAGAATCAGAGTTTGACAAGGAACCGCCCTCAATCCGTGAAGCCCTTACAAATGTTTCAAACAATGTGTGCGGCGCTAAGGCGAGAACCACATTTTGCAAACGGGTGATCCTCAATCCGCGAAGATCTTGCGAAGTTTCAGACGGATGTGCGCGGCGCTAGCGGCGCCAAACCGAGAGCCACAGTTTAAAGATCGAGAGAATCCGTGGAGCTGTTGCAAATGTTGAAAACAACTGTGCGCGGCACTACGGCGAGAGCCACAGTTTGAAAACCACCCGCCCTCCATATGTGAAAAAGGCTGCCAATGTTGAAGTTACAAAATCATGCATGTTGTGGAAATCTCAGGCGAAACGCCCGGCCCACCCTAAAAACTGGCCTCGGGGTGCGACAGGGAAAACTAATTTACAAGGAACAGGAGTTGAGGAAGAGGAGGAGAGTTGGAGTACGTGGAAGAAGAGCAGAAGGGGGAGGAGGAGAAGGGCCCTCACTCTCCTGATCCTCACCCTCGCAAGAATCGCCCTCCTGATCCTTAACCTCCTCATCCACGCCCGCGGCACCACCGCCTCCAGCTCATTTTTCTCTCGCCCACAATCGCACGCCCCTTATTCTATATATATATATATATATACATATATATATATATAACTATATACAAAATCTCGAGATCAACTGTAGAACGACCGCCTAATATGCACATGTGGAGATCTCCGCGTCGAGTACGTGTTGCTCATCCTGATCACTGGTGCGTGGCGCCCTCACTCATCCCTCCCTCCTCACTAGTTGGCCTCCTCCTCCTCCAAATCCACCCCCTCCGCCTCCGCCTCCTTCTCGTGCCTCATCCACCACCTCCTCCTCCTCCTCCTCCTCCTCCTCCTCCTCCTCCTGACCCTTCTCCCAGCTCCTGTACCGAAACCTCATGTTACCCCTCTCCTGCTCCCCCCCCCTCTCTCCTGCACGCTCCTCGCTCCTCATGGAAGACGTCTCCGTGACGTGGGGTGGTGCGGGGGGGGGACTCTGGCTGGCCGCCGCCTGGCCCTCTGCAGGAGGCCAGGCAGGGCGCGGTCGTTGGTCAAGTGGGCGGCGAAAGCGTCCAGCGTGGAACTGTCCTTCTCGGCGAGGGACACCACGTACACGCGAGCCTCTCCAGGAAGGGAGAAAGGGGGTGGGGAGGGGGAAGAGGGGAGGGGAAGGGGGCAGGGGGAGCTGGGGGGGGGGAGAGGGAGAGGAGGGGAGGGGACTGAGGGGCGAGCGGGAGAGGGGGAGGTATCCAGAGCAGGGAGGATTGCCACGGGGCGCGAGGCGGCGGCAGGAGGGGGGAGGAGAGGAGGGGGGAGCGAGGCAGGGGGCGAGGGGGGGAAGGGCTTGCAGAGAGAGGGGGAGGAGGAGAGGGACAAGCACCCCCAAGTCCGTCTCCACGGCCTCGTGGGCCGGGCCCCTGGACCGCGACCGCACGGATGCCGGGCATTTTCTCGCGGAGAGCCCCGCGCGCAGCGTATCCGTCCGAACGCGTATCCGCGGGACCGCGCCCCAAAAATGCAGACCGCGAGCGCGTGAATACGGATGCGCTCGGCGCTCGTGAGGGGGCCGCTGGAGTCTGGTCACGCGGCCACTACCTGCGGACCAAGCGGCACGACCTGGCTGCTGAGAGCTCCGCCACCCAGGGGAAGGACCTCTCGCTGTGCCCCGTGCGTGCCCAAACGGACGCAGCCTGGGTCTGCGCCCAACTCCTCCGCAACAGACCAACTCCCAGCCTCGCCTACAACCCCCCATCCTTTGTCCTCCTCCTCCTCCTTCTCCTCCTCCTCCTCGTCTTCTTCTTCGGATTATTATTTTTATTGTTCGTCTCCTTCGTCTTTTTCGTCTTACTATTAATACTAGTATTATTATCATGAAAATTATGATTCGCCTTCGTATTATTATTCGTATTCTTGGTCTGATTCGTCTTCTTCTTGTTCTATTCGCATTATATGTCTTATTAGTGTTAGTATTATTGGTATTATTGATAAAATATTATGTTATGATTATTACTAGTATTGTTATTATTATTATTTTACTGATGCTTCTTCTTCCTCTTCTTCCTCCTCCTCCTCCTTCTCCTCCGCCTCCGCCTCCGCCTGCGCCTCCTCCGCCTCCGCCTCTGCCTCCTCCTCCTCCTCCTCCTCCGCCCCCGCCTCCGCCTCCTCCTCCTCCTCCTCCTCCTCCTCCGCCTCCGCCTCCGCCTCCGCCTCCGCCTCCTCCTCCTCCTCCTCCTCCTCCTCCTCCTCCTCCGCCCCCGCCTCCGCCTCCTCCTCCTCCCCCCCCCTTGGGTGGGCCACCTCCAGGTTCCTCCCCTCCTGCTCCGCTGGCTCCCAGGTGTCTCCCCGGGAGCGCGCGCTCCTCCTCGCCGCCGTCCTTTCGTCTACTTTCCCCCCAATTAGATTCTTGAATGGTCCGCCGGCCGTCCCTCGGTCACATCGTGGCCTCGTTGAGGGAGACGGAGACGGAGACAGAGGGACGCCCTTCGAAGCCACCTGTCCACAGCGGGGACGCCATGTCGATTGACAACACCTCATATATGCAGCTTTACGGATGCCGCCGTGAACCTCATTATCATGCAGTGCTGCTTCGTGATGCTCTCCGCACTCGTTCGATACGACCCAAGGTCGCTGGAAGTGTTCATATCAGCATCGCCTGATACGCCTCCCAGGCTCAATGTGCATCCCCCTGTGATGGCAGAATCGCAAGAAACTCCCTCCTCATCCTCCTCCTCCTCCCAATCCTCCTCCTCCTCCTCCTCCTCCTCCTCCTCCTCCTCCTCCTCCTCCTCTTCCTCCTCCTCCTCCTCCTCCCCCTCCTTCTCCTGCTCCTCCTCCTTCTCCTCCTCCTCCTCCTTCCTCCTTCCCTTCCTTCCCTCCCTCCCTCCTTCCTTCCTTCTCTCCCTCCCTCCCTCCGTCCCTACCTCCTTCCCTCCCTGCCTCCCTGCCTCCCTCATCCCTCCCTCCCTCCCTCCTTCCTTCCTTCTCTCCCTCCCTCCCTCCGTCCCTACCTCCTTCCCTCCCTGCCTCCCTGCCTCCCTCCCTCCCTCCCTCCCTCCTTCGAGCACAGCCACTGTCAGTCCCACCAACACTTCCTGTTAGGCTGGGCACTGCCTCCACTCAGCTGCCGCGCGCGTCGTTCCGCCGCCACTGCTGCGCACCGGCAGTCCAGCCCGGCGCTCGGAGCGACACGCTCCCCGACGCGGCGGCCAGCGCCGTCTGGGCGGCGTTACGCGCCACTTCAGCCTCCCTCCCTCGATTCCTCCCCGAGCCTCTCTCCTCTTCCTCCGTTCCGTCGGAAGAGGAGGCGGAGGAGGAGGAGGAGGAGGAGGAGGAGGAGGAGGGGGAGGAGGAGGAGGAGGAGGAGGAGGAGGAGGAGGAGGAGGAGGGGAGGGAGAAGGAGGAGGAGGAGGAGGAGGAGGAGGAGAAGGAGGAGGAGGATGAGGAGGAGCAGGAGGAGGAGTGGGAGGAGGAGGAGGAGCACCCCCCCTCCTCCCCCGCGGGCGCGGCGGCGCGAGGGGGCGGGCCTTGTGCTGCCAGTCGCCCTCCTTCGGGGCGGATCGAGCTGGGCCGTAGGGGGAAGCGCAGGGGAACAATACGAGGAGGATGAGGAGGAGGAGGAGGAGGAGGAGGAGGAGGAGGAGAAGAGGAGGAGGAGGAGGAGGAGGAGGGGAAGGAGGAGGAGGAGGAGGACGGAGGAGGAGGAGGAGGAGGAGGAGGGGGAGGAGGAGGAGGAGGAGGAGGAGCAGGAGGACGGAGGAGGAGGAGAAGGAGGAGGAGCAGAAGGAGGAGGAGGAGGAGGAGGAATAAGAAGAGGAGGAGGAGGAGGAGGAGGAGGAGGAGGAGGAGGGGGCTGGCTCTCGTGAGGTGGAGGAGATATTGATGTGGAATCGGGGCTACATCACCGACCAATCGGCGACATGCCCCCGAGTGCGAAGCCGCAGGCTCTTGAGCGGGGTGGGCTACCAGTCTCCTGTCAGCGACGAGTGGGCGTTGGAGGTCGATGCACTTCCCCTCCCCTCGAGCCCGTGTCCCCCTCCCCGTCGCTCCCCCCCCCCGCTCAGACTGCCCAAGCTGCCCTCCCCACTCCTGACCGGGGGGGGCGCGCCGCACCAGTCCCCCCCCCGCGTCGCCGCTGGCACGCGACCGGCGCCCCCTCTCGGACCTCTGCCGCGCCGGCAGGCTTGCCCCCAGGAGGGGGGGGGAGAGAGAGAAGGAGGGAGCGCCGGGTCATGGAGTCTTCGCCGCTTTTCGGGAGCGGCCAAGAGGGGGGTGTGCAAGAGGGGGGGGGGGTGCAAATCATGGCCGGCGGCATGTGCGCGGCCCAGCGGGGGGACCAGGGACGTGATGGAATGAGAAGAGGCGCCATGAAATCTTGAGAAATATCATGGCCCCCGCCATGATATCCCCGCCCCCCCTAGTCATCACCCCACTCTATGCCACCCCCGAAACCTTCGGGCTTCTGGGGCCCTCCGCCGGCCCCGGGGACCGTCCGAGAACGACTCTGGATGCAGAGAGGATCCTGGGGGAGGCCCCCGGGGGTCCAGGACCCGCTTCCAATCAAAGGGGGGAGGAAAGAGGGCGGGGGCGGGAGGAGCAGGCGGAGGGAGAGGCCAGGGACGGGGGAAGAGGCACCCAGTGGGATTCGGCACTCGGCGCTCCGCAGCGGGGGGGGGGCGGCTTCAGTAGCCGGGCTCGAACTTGTCCCTGTCCCGAAGGCGGGCGATCAGAAAGCGAGGACTGCCTGAGGGATGTGCCCGGGACCCTTCAGATCGGCGTCGAGGCGAGGCGAGGCCAAACAGAGGGATAGGGACTTGATTCCAACCTGGCAAATCCGAGGTGGAGGGCACCGGGGCGGGTGCCTTGCCACTCGCGCCACGCACCAGGGCGGAGGCCGCACCACCGACGCCACCCGAGAACCTACTGCCTGGGCGCCTGGCGCTCTCCCCGTCTCTCTGCCTCTCCCTCTCTCTCCCTCTCTCCCTCTCGTCCTCTCTCCCTCTCTCCCTCTCCCTCTCTCCCTCTCCCTCGCACTCTCTCTCTCCCTCTCCCTCTCTCTTCCGTTCTTTCTTCGTGCTTCTTTCTATAGTTCTCTCTCTCTCTTGCTCTCTGGCGGAGGGAGAGGGGGGAGGGAGGAAGAGAAGGGAGAGGAGGGGACGACAAAGTAGACGAAGCAGAATGAGGACAACGAAGAGATGGGGGGGACAAGGAGAGAAAGACGAGGAGAGAGACTAGGTGAGAATGACTAAGAGGGGACGGCTAGGAGGGGACGGCGAAGAGGGAAACGAGAACGGCGAAGGATGAGAGGACGACGCGTCGAAGAATGAGAGGGTGATGCAGACGAAGGAATTGAAAAAAGGAGGGGAGGCAAAATGTTCGATTCCATGGTGAAGAGGGGAGGGGAGGAGGAGGGACGAGGAGAGGAGAGGGAGCCTACGATGGTAAGCTGAGGATGCTTCCCGAGTCGTCCTTCTAGTCCTCTTCTTCATCATCTCCATCCTTTTCCCAATTCCTGGTCCCATCTGTTCTGTTCCATGGCCATAGGGGGGATGATCCGCAGGCTGCATATCAATTCACAAACAGAAAAAAACTTACCTGCCGCAAAAGTCCTGGCCGTAGTGCCCGTCAGTGCACGCAAGGTAGGGGTCCAGGGGGCAGAAGAAACTCTCCCGGGCGGATGGGAGGGGGAGGGAGAGAGTCACATCAGACGTGTCACCATCGCAGACCTCACCTCCTCTATCCCACCTCTGACCTCCTCCTTCCCCTGGTCCTCCTCCTCCTCCTCCTCCTCCGTCCTCCTGCTCCGTCCTCCTCCTCGTCCGTCCTCCGTCCCTAACCTCCTCCTCCGTTCTCCTGCTCCGTCCTCCTCCTCGTCCGTCCTCCGTCGCTATCCTCTTCCTCCTCCTCCTCCTCCTCGTCCTCCTCCTCCTCCTCCTCCTCCTCTTGTTATGCTTCCTGCACCTCTTCAAAATGCCTCATAGTATCCGTCTCCGTCTTTGTGATCCAACCTTCCTATCCTCATTATCCGGATCCCTCATCCTCATATGTCGTCTTCGCGCATCCTCCTCATCATCACCCATACCCATCCTACCCATTATCTCAGAGAGCCGAGCGTCAGACGGAGGAGCGCGGAGCGCCAGGAAATGCAAAAACACGGGGGAGGAGAAAAAGAAGGGAGCCGAACGGGAGAGAAAAAGATATAGAAAAGGGGGGAAGGGCGGGAGGAGAGGGGTGTAAAATTGATTATCAAACAAGTTAGAGGATGAGAGGGGGGAGGAGAGGCCGAGGTTCCCCAACCCCCGTGGTCTCGGAGTCTCCTTGGGAGGTTCCAGCATGTTGGGGTCGCTCAGGCCACCGCACACGTACGTGCCATCCACGATGGAATCGGTGTCGATCGTCGTGCCCAGACGCTCCTGTGGCAGAGTTTGCTTGTTTCTCTCCCTCTCTCTCTCTCTCTCTCTCTCCCTTTCTGCATCTCTCCCTCTCCCTCTCTCTTAGGATTACGGCCAGACGGAGGAAGAGACAAGAACGAGGCAGGAGGGCACAATAGAAGAGTCGATTGAGGCGTCACCGTGCTCCTGCAGTGCATCCGCCTCCTCCTTGCTGTTGGTGAAAGCCAACACCGCCGGCGCGTGGTGGCAAACGTGCGTGTCCACGATCTCGTCGACGAACCAATCGATTCCTGCCTGGAGGGTGTACGCGTACATCATGAGCGTCCCGGACAGAAAAGTGGGCAGACTTGCGACGGCACTGCCGACCGTATGATCCCAGACCAGTTGCGCGTGGTAGTCGTTCAACCACCCGATGAAAAAGAGCAGCACAGCATACGGGAGGACGAGAGCAAATATGAGCGCGTAGTACCACAGCCGGAACGTAACGGTGATAGACTGCTGGTCGTCCATGGGCTGTTCCAGATTGTAGATCTTACCATAAACGTAGTACACGAGTGGAGAAAAACTCATAGCGATGGCTGCCACCCACAACAACTTATGTGGCAGCACCTGGTATGCTGCCTGATACTGCCCCCAAAAGACGCTTGTAAATGCCCACGGCAACGTGGTAAGAATAGCGGGTAAAGTCTGACGGGGCACAACATTCTTGAACATGAGGCCGCCTTGCATCAAACCTGGCACCATCGCAGTCACTGCCGGCAAAATACGGAAAATGTTGTATATGCCAGCCCGAGCACCTATGCCCGTTCGCACGATGTCCATGATCCGACACCGTGCCCACAGGCAGATTGAGGCGTGGTAGAATGCTCATTGCTATGGGCTCGAAAACTTCGCGCCTCGCGCTGCGCGAAGCGCGGGCAACTTCGCGCTCTCGCGCCGCCTCCCGGGGGAAGACAGGAGGACGAGGAGGAGTCGGAGCCGAACCGCGAAGCACGACGCGCGTAACTCCGCGCCCTCGAGGGCGCCCTTGCATCATGCTCCGCTGCGGCTCCCTGTGCGCTCCTCGAGCACTCGCCATCCGGCATACACCCTGCGAAATGCTTAAGAAATCATGGGTTAAGAAATTCACAGTCTCAGAACTTGAATAAAAACCCATGATTTCTATTAAAATCTTCAGATTTTCATTGAAACGTTGAGAATAATCAAGACTCTGGCAGAAAACTTAGGTTTTCTTAAGCATCGCCTAAGGTGTATGCTGGGCGGGCACGGTGGCGGCACCCGTGGCACACTCTAAAGGAACCGGTGCTCTCCGGGGGAAACCAGCTCCAGGAACCCGGGAGGGGGGGGCCGACCCACCGGACCCACTCGTCGGCCCGAGTGGTTCTCCGACAGTTCGGGGATGGACAGTCGGGCCGGGCGAAAGGGGGGGATAGCAAAGGGGGGGTTTGAGAATCAGCTCACGTAGCTGATTTTCCCGGCGCCTCCTGGCGCCGGATGGAGCTATGTATCGAGGAATGGGCCCCTCGGTGGGGCCGAAACCAGCTGCATGCAGCAAATTTCGTAACCTCCCCTTTCCCAATCCCCCCCTTTCGCCCGACCCGAGACAGACCCCCCTTTAGTAAAACGTGGTTTCATGAAAGAGCGACCTGAGGCCCAAACCTCGTGGGCGCAGGCCTGGAAAATGACGGCCACGGCGCCCTCTCGAGAACCGAAATTACGGACAATTCACTAATCGACGTGTCACTGTTGGGGGTTCTGTCCACCCCCGAACCCCGAACAGTCGTGGGCCCCGCGGAGGGCCCCAAAGCCCGACAGCAGCCGAGAACCTCCAGGGCCCGCTTCCCCGCCCCCCCCCCCCCCCGGACCCAGTTGGTCCGTCGTGGCGAGACCCGCCGCAGGCAGCCAGATGGTCGGCATCCACTCGTCCAAGATGGCCTCGACCTCCGTCCTGGAGCCAGGGTTCAGCTGCCTGAGGAAGTCGACGACCTCGAGGCACTTCCGCTCCACCGACAGCGGGTCATCCATCTTCTTGTGCTCATTGACCATTTCGATGTATTTCCTGCACCCCTCGGTCCAGTCCTTCTTCAGAAAGAGAAAACCCCCGCCGAGGACAATGTTGCAGGGCCTCTCGGCAATGGCCACGGCATCGGACGCCCACACCGCGTAATCGTGGCAGGGGGCCTCGCAGACCCCTCTCTTGTCTTCCATCCCCTCACCCTCCCCACGATTCATGCTCGTCCTGAGGATCCCCTCCCCAATCTAGATCCATCTCCTCCCTTTGGCAAGGAGGGCCTTGTGAATGAAGTTGTCCACCTCCATCCACGTTTCGATCATCACCAATTCCATGGCGTCGTGCACCTTGTCGTGGTCGACGTAGTCATTTGCGCGGAACGCGCACGTGAACACGGGCGTGATGCAGATGATCAGCCACCCCGCGATGCAGAACCGCCGGGAAATCCTGAATGACGTCCAATTGGCGAGCGCCGCGCAGGCGCAGAATATGCCTATGAAGTTCGCCACCCACTCGATGAGCGCGCTCATCACCTGAACATGGTTGTACCCCTCCTCGATGATGGCGAGGATTCTGTACACCATGTGGACGGTGTACGAGGACAGCGACGCTATGTCTGGGACCACCTTCCACCCTTCCTCCCGATGCTCGCGCGAGGTGTGGGGGTGGGGAGGGAGAGGAGGACAAGGAGGAGGCAGGACCCCCATCGCGCAGTCGCCCAGCAGGATCTTGCACCGGTAGAACTCGTAGGACGTCTCCTTGGCGGGCCAACGCAGGGCGCCCACCGCCCTCGTTACTATCCGAGCGGGGGGGCGAGAGCGGGCAGTGGATGCTCGCTCCCGTTCCTCCTCCGCGCCCTCCTCGTCCCGATCCCCCCGTGCTCTAATCATCCCCCCCCTGCCCACCGTCGACCCTCCTCCGTCGTCCGCCATCCCTCCTCCTTCTCCTCCTCCAACTCCCCATGCATGTCCACCTCTGCATTTGCACCCCGCCCCGCTCCTCCTGCTTCTTCTCTTATCCTTCACTCCTCGCAGTCCTCTTCTTCGTGCACCTCATCCTGCCCGTCGGAGGAGGAAGAGGGGGAGGGAGGAGGAGGGGGAGGGAGGAGGAGGAGGAGGAGGAGGAGGAGGAGCAGGAGAAGGGGGAGGAGGAGGAGGAGGAGGAGGAGGAGGAGGAGGAGGAGGAGCGTCCTCCCCCTTCGCCTTCCCCGCTGTTCCCCCCCCCGCTCCCACCCTGCTCCCCGTCCACAGGAAACCAAACCCTGAGACCCCAGGACGTCCATTGATTTTGGGTGTGGGAAAGTCGCGCTTTCCACAGCAAAACCATCGAAACCCAAGAAACCCAGGGCACCCTGGAGCATCCCCTCTTCCTCATGGCACGGGAGGGATCAGATCGAATCGGGAAGTCGGACCGAATCGGAGAGTGCGTCGGATGGGGCGGAATCGGCTCGGAATCGAGATTGAATCGGACTGGATGCGCAACAACGCCATGCAAAAACCTGGCCGCATCGGATCGCTGGAATACCAGAACCGAATGGTCTCGGGCCGACCGGAATCGATGTCGAATCGATATCGAACGGGATCGAAGTGGACTCGGGGAGTCAGCCTCCCGCCCGACTCCTCGGAGACCGCCTGGCGCAACTGGATGTCCGTCTTGGAGAGCTCGATGACAGTCTCCTCCCTCCCCCTCTCTCTCATCCCCTCTCGCTCCCTCTCCCTCTCTCCCTCTCCCTCTCCCTATCTCGCTCTCTTCCCCTCCATCTACACACACACACATCTCTCTCCCTCCCTCTCCCTCTGTCGAAGAAGAAGAGGAAGAGAGAGCCGGGGAGCTCACGTGCTCGCCCGAGGGCCCCGTGCTGCGGCACGTGCCCCTCGGCCTCCGGAGGGTGTGCGGCGGCTCCTGGGCCCCCAACGCGCGCTCCAGAGACGGCGACCCGCCCCGCGCAACGCGCCGGCCTTCGCAGCGCGCCGGCCTTCGCAGCGCGCCGCCTATGCACCCGGTCGCGCCGAGGCGTGCCCGGAGAGGGTGCGGGAGCGCTCCGCGAAGGGCCCTGCGGCAGTCCTCGCCCACCTCCTCCTCCTCCTCCTCCTCCTCCTCCTCCTCCTCCTCCTCCTCCTCCTCCTCCTCCCCTCCTCCTCCTCCTCTCCTCCTCCTCCTTCCTCCTCCCCCTCCTCGCCCCTCCTCGCCCTCCTCCCCGCCCGCCGGAGCTCGCCCCCGCTCGCGCGGGGGGCCGCCCCCCGCCAGGCGCGGGGCCTCGGAGCCGCGGCGGCCTCGGCGGGCCTGCCGAGGCCGCCGCGGCAGGGCGTGGCCACGAGGCCCCCCCGCGGGGTGCGGGCCGCGCTGCGCGGGCGGCGGGCGGCGCCTCCCCGCGGCGGGCTGCGCCACCGCCGTGCCAGGCCGTGGGTGGTCCTCCTCCTCCCCGTCCTCCTCCTCCCCCTCCTCCTCGTGTCTTAGTTCCTGTGGTGATTCCGTGACGCGTGCGTTTGCCTCGCTGTCCGGGTCCAGTGTGTTTGTTCTGTGCCGGGCCGGCTGGGGGAGGCCGCGTGCGCTCGGCAGCTGGAGACTGGAGTCATGCCTCCCCCGGGGAGGAGGGCGGGATTTTTTTTTGTTGTTCGAGTGCTCGGGCTGGCTCTGGAGTCTCTCGCTGCCACGGCCGGCGGCAGCTCGGAGCACGTGGCCTGGGCGACCCCCAGAAGGGGCGCGGCACACTGTTTTCTCCCTCCACCGACTACCACCTGGGCATACAAGGGGAACCACAAGTGGCATACACATTATCCCGGTGCGACCCTACCTGGGAGTTTGAGCATTTCGGAGAGCAGCAGCTACATCTACACCGACAGCTACATTTACAGATACACCTACATCTATGCTATACACCTACATTTACATGTTCACCTCCCCCGGGGAGGAGGGCGGGAACAGGGGGGCAACAAGTGACACAAACACAAAAACTCGGAGGTCCGCGCGGATTCCTCGGATCGTGGGTGGTCCACATCCCCAGGGGAGGAGGGCGGGAATAAGGGGAGCAACAAGTGACATAAACATATAAAAACTCGGAGGTCCGCGCGGATTTCTCGGATCGGCGCTGGGGCCCCCCGGCGCCGCCTCCGGCGCCGCCCCTGGCGCGCTCCGCGCGCCAGGGAGGAGGGTCCAGCGCCGATGCGAGAAAAGTCCGCGCGGACCCTTGAGTTGTTCTGCTTATGTCACTTTTGTTTCCCCCTAGGGAAGGGCACAGATGACAGGAAAGAGAGAGGGAGGGGCGAGGGAGGCGAGGAAGGCGTGTCCCCTGCTACGCACGCGCACCCACGATGCCAAGGGCAGCTCCCCGGGAAGCGCGGCACCGCTGGCGAAGGAGGGCCCGCCCTCTGGCCCCCCTCCCCCGCCCCTCCTTCCTTCCTCCCCCCTCTTGGCACTCGCCTCCTCCCTCCTCCCCCTCCTCTCTCTGCTCCCCCCCCCTTGGTCCTCCCCTCCCTTCAACTCCTCTCCATGTGTCTCTTCCTGCCTCCTGTTCCGATTCATACCCTTGCTGCCACTCCCCCCCGCCCATCTATCTGACTTCCCTGTAATCTTTCTAGAATTCCCACACGCGCACAAAAACCTCCCCAAAGTAACCTCACGCATCCCCCCATCAAACAACAACACGTATCCATAGCCCCCCCCCGCTTATCTCCAGCTTGATAACGAAGCTGAAGATGCCCATGCTGGCCATCATGACGAAGTAGGACCGCCGGCTGCAAAGCAGCGATTGTAGGCGATCGTTGATGATTCCCTTCTTGTTTAGAAGCTCCTGTTCCAGAAGGGAGATGATGAGAGTAAGACCAGTCACAATTCAGAGACAAGAGGAGCAAGTCGTACAATAATGAGGAGGAGCAAGGTGGGGGAGAGCGAGGACATGGAGGAGGCGTAGAAGGGAGGGAAGGAGAGAGCGGGCAGGAGAGAGAGAGAGAGAGAAACAGAGGAGAGAGCGGGCAGGAGAGAGGAGAGGAAGAAGAGAGCGGGCAGGAAAGAAAAGGAGGAGGTGAGAGGGAGTGCAGATGAAATAAGTGTGCGGTAGATGGTGTGAGAAGGGTGGAATAGCTCAGCTGATTCCAGAGTATGAGGAGAAATAGTTCAAGGTGGGCAGGTCCTTCTCCTGCGGAGAGCAGATGTCTTGGCACGAGACGTAGTCCCACAACGCACGAAGCCGCCGGCCCCATCGGCGGCCGCCAGGCAGGTAGGGATGTTTCGGTGCGCGGGAAATCCGACCAACTCAGAATGCGCGCTGGACCGGCCTGCGTCGCCAAGGAGTCTAATCCGAACCGGATCGGCCGCGACAGGGCCGCAGGGGCTCGTCGGAAAATCATTCGGAGTCAACTTCTGGGAGGTCTTCGTCAGAACGAATAAGGGCTATAGGGCCACTGCGCCAAATTAGGCCCGCTTGAGCCTGGGGTTAAGCGAGATTCGTCTGGATGAATCCGGATTGAACCATTCTGAACCAAATGTGACGGGATTCAACCAGATTAGGCCAGCTTCCGACCAGAGAACTACTAGTGCCGATTCTGAAATTAATCTCCCAAGAATTGCATCCCAAATGTTGGACTCGGCTCGATTCGGGGCGGTCAAAAAGCGATGACGAATCGAATCGAACAGGTCGAGATGCGCTCAGCTGGGGGCCATCTTCTGGGCCCGAATGCTGGAGGGGGTACAGAAGCGGGACTGCTCGAGTGAGATGCTACGCTACATGATTATGTTTTGTTTACCGCATTTCGTGTAGCGGTCGTTACCCCAGGGGGGGCTCGCGGGCGGGGGTTCGGGCCCGGCTTAACGGTGACGCTTGGGCGGGGTGGGGCAGGTCGGGGGCGGGGGGGGGGAAGCTGCGATCGCCATCGTAATTATGCGCGCGAGAACCAGCATGTGGGGCGGAGGGGGATAGGCCCCCGCCCCTGTGTACGATCCTTGCCGTTACCCGGCAGGGGTGGGGCGGGAGGGCCTGGCCCCAGCAACGACCGTTGAGCGCCGAGGAATTGAAGAAACAATCTCCATCTTCGGGGACCATCAGGCCATGTTGCTGAATGCGTTGGCTTGCAGAGCCCGCACATGAGGATTCTACGTGGGGTGATCAAGGAAGCCTACATATTCAGCTTATGAGTGGTGTGTTGTTGCAGTCATTATCTTGCGGATGGGTTAGGGGGGCCGCCCTCACACAGCCCCTCGGGTGTCGAGGGAATCAGCCCCATCTGAAGAAACAATCTCCATCTTCGGGGACCTTGTTTGTCCCACCGCTCACCGCTCCACTATCAGCACCGAATCAAAGTCGAACGTCGGATACGCGTCGAGTCCACGTCGAATCCGCGCCGAGGCCGCGCCTCACCCACGACGAGGCCGCTCCGAGCCCGCGCCGAAATAGAGGACAGCGATCGCGGTTATGTCGGGGGTGCGCCGATGCTTTGGAGTCCCGAAACGGTGCGGTGACGCACCGTGCGGTGACCTCGAAATCCCCCAAGACCTCACCGCACGGTCCGTCACCGCACGTTCTTGGGACCTCGGAGGCCCCCGTCGCCCGAGACGTCCTCGGAGAACGACCCGAGTCCCAAAGCCGTGCGGTGACCCCGAATCCCAACTGGCTCACCGCACGGTGTGGTCACCGCACCGTTTGGGGCCCCCGAGATGGGAAGCAAGAAAGTTGCGCTCTGTCGCCGGGAACGCGGGCGCGGACGAGGGGGGGGGCCTGGGGATGTGTGGAAAGAAGAGGAATGGGGCATGAGCTCTGCCGGAGCCAAGATGGTACTGGCCATGGTATCAGCGCCTCGCTAATGCGGGATGACCTGGCAAGCGCGCTCCAGTACTCGCAAAGCAACTACTCGCAAATGGCCTGGATCCGCCGAGAGGGATCTGCGATCAATCACATCGAGGCAGGTGTTCGTTTTAGGGGCGTTTGCGAGTAGGCACTTTGCGAATAGTGGAACGCGCTCGGTGAATTAGGGCTCCCGAACGAAGTGAACCCCACCCTCCCCCTCAAAAATCGTGGGGGGTAGGGGTAGGGTTCGCATGTGGCCCCCTATGAATGACGATGGAGAAGAAGCGCCCAGGGGGAACGATTGAAAACATAGCTTCCGCCACCGGGGAAGATCAGGAGAGGACGATCAAAGAATCTCAGTGACCACGACGACGTCCACGAGCCCGGATCCGCCACCGTGCCCTTTGCACGGTGAGGGTGGAAGAATGCCAACATGGGGTGCCCCGGCATTCCTCGCGGGCTGTCGCGTGCACCCCCCCCTACACACCGAGGCCACTTTCCACGCGCTCCCGCTCGAGGATGGTGCCCTTCCCGCATGGCAACTGATGCCAAAGCCCCCTTTCCACGCGCTCCCGCTCCAGGATGGTGCCCCTTCCGCATGGCAGCACATGCCTGAACCCCTTTCCACGCGCGCCCGCTCGAGGATTCCGCACTTCCCGCATGCCAGCTAATGCCTGAACACCCTTTCCACGCGCGCCCGCTCGAGGATTCCGCATTTCCCGCATGGCTGCTACCTCCTAGAGCACTCATCCCACGCGCACCCGCTCGAAGATTGCGCACTGAACCCTCATTCCAGGCGCTGCTCCCAAGCGCTGCTCCCAAGCGCTCCAGGGCCGCACGAGCCACGATCACTTGTAAAAAGCGCTGGATATGCGTGCCGAGTTTCCAAGAGGCCCGTGCGGGCATTCAAGGACACCAAGATTGTCCAAAATGCCTCTAAGACGGCCCAACATGGCCCCAAGGCGGCCGAATAGTGCTTCAAGACGGCCCAAGATGCGTGCAAGAGGGCCCATAAGGGCCACAAAACGGCCAAAAATGACTCCACGATGTAGGAAGGCCTTAAATAGACGGCCCTTCGACGGCTCAAGACGGCGCCGAGACGACCACACGACGCCCTTCAGACACCCACCACACGGCCAAGGGGTCCCCAAGCCGGCACAAGAGAACTCCACGCCCGCGTAAGGAGGGCCCCAAGACAGCTCAAGAGAACCTGATGGATCCCCAAGACTGCCTAACAGGAGGCCAAGACAGTCCCACGACGGCCCAACAGAGTTTCATCATCATCATCATCATCATCATCATCATCATCAGCAGCAGCAGCAGCAGCATCATCATCACCATCATCATCATCATCATCATCATCAGCAGCAGCAGCAGCATCATAATCATTGTCGTCATCATCCTCAATTTCACCATCATCATCATCATCCACATCCTCATCGTCAGCCTCATCCTCATCCTCATCATCAGCATCATCATCAGCATCACTACCATCCACGCATCACCATCATCCTCATCACCCTCATCAGCAACATCATTGTCATCAGCCTCACGATCATCATTATTGACATCATCATCACCACATCACCATCACCAGCATCGTCATGTTCAGATTCATGTTTATCTTCATGACACCGGAGAACAAACCCAATCATAATCATTTTAGGGCTGTAGGGCTATATGGGCTATAGGGCTATTGGGCTATAGGGTGATAGAGCTACAGGGCTATAGGCCTATAAGGAATAGGGATACAGGTACAGGGCTGTAGAGCTATAGGGCTGTGCGGCTATAGGGCTGTAGGGCTGTAGAGCTATAGGGCTATAGGGCTATAAAGCTGTAGTGCTATAGGGCTATAGGGCCAGCGGGCTATAGGGCACCCCCGGGCACCCAGGCACCCCCGGGCACGCGTGGGCACACGGGCACCCCCAGGCACCCGGGCACCCGGGCACCCCCGGGCACCCGGGCACCCATCATCAGCACCATCAGCACCATCATCAGCACCATCATCAGCATCATCGTCATCATGAACATAGCCATCATCATCAGCAGCATCATCATCCTCATCCTCATTATCAGCATTACCAGCATCATCATCATCGCCATCATCATCAGCATTGTCATGATCAACAGCATCATCGTCTTCATCATCATCAACAGCATCATCATTGTCGTCGCCATCGTCATCGTCATTGCCATCATCGTCCTCATCATGATCATCATTGTCATCATCGCCACCGTCATCATCATTAGTCATCGTTATCGTCACCATCATCATCGTCACCATCATCTTGGTCATCGTCATCATCAGCAACAGCACCAACAACACCGTCATCAACATCGTCATCAACATCATCGTCGTCGTCAATTTCGTCGTCGTCGCCGTAATCATCATCGGTTCGGCGTCGTCGCCGTCATCATCATAATCAGCATCGTCAACAGCATCACCATCATCATCATCATCATCATCATCATCATCATCATCATCATCATCAACATCAACATCGCAATCATCATCGTTATCCTCACCGATCATCCTCGTCATCATCATCAACAACATCATCGATCATCATCGCCGTCGGGGGGGGGGCTGCACGGCAGGCGGGCCTCTTGTTTGACGCGCCTGCTGGCACGTCGGCGACTACATGGACACACGAATTGAAGAACGTTTAGGTGCCCGAGAGCGCCCACAAGCAATGCGGCCTGCCACTCTCTGGTTTCCCACGGCCTGCGCAAAGGGATGGGTCGCAGTTGACGTGACCAGCCCGCGGAAGCCAGCGAAACAGTCCCAATAATACTCACGAAGGAGAACAGGGAGGAAAAGGAGGAGAGGAAGAATAAAGGGGGGCCCGCCGAAAAGCGCGAGCGGGATACGCAAGCGCATCGGTTCAAGAAGGGGGACCCGCCGACTGACGCGATGGCCCCACGCTCGATTTCTGGCATAAACCACGCCGACAAACGAGCACAACACGCAAGACTGGGAACGCGGGGGGGGAAGGGACCGTCAGAGAACTTGCGCAACACACCCCCCTGCCACGCGGCAAGGACGGTGCTCGACAGGCCGCCCCGGGCAAGTCTCGACACAACCGAACGATGGTTTCACCCGTCTCGGGGCTCAACCTACCCTCGCCGCACACTTGATTTGAATACTAAGCGACAATTAGCTGGGATGGTACTTCGACGTTTGCACCTCGCGTTGGGCCCGCCACAAGACCCGCCAAGCAAGATGCAGGAAGTAGGGATCACCGAACCGAACAAACCCTTTCGCAGACTGTCGAACTTCGTGCCCGAACTGCGAACACTTGAACGAAACCCGTTTCCAGGTCAACCTAGCAACTTTTCGTTTGCGGACAATATAAAACTCCACACGCGCGCGCGCGTGGTTCACCATGGACACCCGCGCGCGGCGGGCGACTCGCGCGCGCGGGCCACCCGAAATCGTTTCGGTCACCGTTGAGGGTTCCCTTGACTTTCCAGGCCAACATCGCAGCTTGTCGACCTGGAAAAGAAAAAACTCCCCACGCGCGCGCGTGGTTCACCATGGACACCCGGGCGCGGCGGGCGACTCGCGCGCTCGGGCCACCCGAAATCCGCTCGGTCACCGTTGAGGGTTCCCATTAATTTCCAGGCCAACATAGCAGCTTGTCTACCGTGGAAAAGAAAAGACTACGCACGCGCGCGCGCGTGGTTGACCATGGTCACCCACGCGTGGCGGGTGACCCGCGCGCAAAAGGGTTCACCCGAAATGCGCGCGGTCAGCGTGGGAGGTTCAACATACTTTCCAGGCCAACGTAGCAACTTTTCGATTGTGGACGATATAGCACTCCCCAAGCGCGCGTGGTTGACCTTGGGCACCCGCGCGCGGCGGGCGACTCGCGCGCGCGCGGGTCACCGTGGAGGGCTCCCTTCAGACCAGCACAACCACGTCTCTATCATGGGAAATAAGCACACACGCGCGTGGTTGACCATGGTTGTTACCCACGCGTGGCGCGCGACCCGCGCGCGCGCGGGCCACCCGGAATTCGCGCGGCCAACGATGAAGCATCGCTGTAAATTCCATGCCGACACGGCCACTTTTCGACTGTAGACAATATAGCACTCCCCGCGCGCGCGCGGTTGACCACGGGCACCCGCGCACGGCGGGCGACTCGCGCGCGTGCGGGTCACCCGGAAATCCGCTCTGTCACCGTTGAGGGTTCCCTCAAATTCCAGTCCAGCATAGCAACCTTTCAATCGCTTCAAATAAAAGACTACGCACGCGCGCCACGCTCGCGCGCGGTTGATGCTTGCAACCCGCGCGTGGCGGGCGACCCGCGCGTGCGCGGGGCGCCCGACACCCGCGCCGCCAACGTTGATGGTTGACTTTAGTTTCCAGGCCAACATCGCAACTTTTCGAATGTGGACAATATAGAACTCCCCACTCGCGCGCGCGGTTGTCAATGGCACCCGCGCGCGGCGGGCGGCTCGAGCGCGCGCGCCACCGGAAATCCGCTCGGTCACCGTAGAATGTTCCTCTTAATTTCCAGGCCAACATCGCAGCTTGTCTATCGTGGAGAATTAAAGACTACGCACGCGCGCGCGGTTGACCATGGCCACCCACGCGTGGCGGGCGACCCGCGCGCAAAAGGGTCACCCGAAATGCGCGCGGCCAACGATGCAGGCTCACCATAGTTTCCAAATCAACATAGCAACTTTTCGATGCGGACAATACAACACTCCCCCCGCGCGCGCGGTAGACCTTGGCCACCCGCGCGCGGTGGGCGACCCGCGCGCGCGAGCGCGCCAAAATCCGCTCGGTCACCGCTCAGGGTTCCCTTCGGACCAACACAGCCACTTTCTATCATAAAAATGAAACACGCGCGCGCGCGTGGTTGACCATGACCGCCCACGCCTGGCGGGTGACCCGATCCCGCCCGGGCCACCCCATTCTCCGCTCAACCCCGTCATATGTTATGCTTTCTCTCCAATTTGCTACTCGATGTCCTAGCTTGCCCGCGGTCGCAACCGCCCCGGGACTTGGTGCCAATCAAGAACTCGAGGCCCGAGAACTGCACTACGCCCCAAACGCACAGCCGGCACCAAACATCCAAGATCTTGGCAGGCCATCGAGCACCGTGGAACGGGAAACGGAGTGCCCGGCCGCCCGCCGGAATCGGCCCAGCTCGCGCGCCTCAGTTTTGAGCGTCCGCCAGGGCCCCTTCAATGCAAACGCTGCTTGGGAATGGAGAAAATAACGCGGGCGCGACGCGCGCCCTTCCGCGCGCCCGTACTTTCGCCAAAACGGGGAAACCTGCGCGGCGGGGGAAGACGCGCCCCCCCCGGCCCGCCCCCCCCCGCTTTCCGGGGAGGGCCGCGGACGCGGCCGCGGACCTCGCTTGCCCCAACTCCGCGAAACGCCCCGCCCAGACCCAGGGGGGGAAGAATGCGGTTTAGCAAAACGAACATCCTGGACAACTCACGCCATGAAGGACTGGCAGGACTCCCCACGCTTCGCGCGCCCCCAGCATGCCATCCTCAAACAGCCATTTGGGGAGTTGCCCTGATCCGGGGTGCGCAGCCGCATGCATCGCAGCAGCGAATCGCATCCGCCCCCGAAGATTTTGGTCGAACGACAAGGAGGTGGAGGAGGAAGAACGGGGACAAGGGGGAGGCGGAGCAGGGGGAGGGCGCGGACGAAGCGGAGGGGGGGGGAGGGAGGATCGACGACGACGACGACGACGGACAGGAGCCAATATCAATACCTTCGCGATCTTTCGCTCCGCAAGCGTCTTGAATGCGTCTCGGGGCCATCGTCGCGCCCCCCTGGGGGCGCTTTCGGGGGCGAAGGCGCTGTAGATCGCAGTAGGTAGTTGCGAAGGCTCTGCAGATACAGCGCCTTCCCCAGAGGGCCCGCCTGCCGTGGGCATAGCCAGCGTCCACGATGGCCCCGCGAGGCCCTCCGGGGCCCCCATGAGGGCCTCAATAGGGGCCCCAGATGGGCCCCAAGAGAGCCCCGAAGAAGGGCCCGAGAGGGCCCCGCGAGGGCCCCGAGAGCGACCCAAGAGGGGCAGCGCCAGGACCAGCAGCACCATCATCAGCACCACCAGCACCAGCAGCGCCAGCACCAACAGCGCCAGCACCAACGCCAACACCAAGAGCACCAGCGTCAACAGCACCAGCAGCAACACCAGCACCATAAGTAGCACGAGCACGGCCATCAGCAGCAACGCTAGCGGCAGCAGCACCACCACCACGACCACGGGCGCCAGCAGCACCTGCAGCAACATCGGGACCTGCAGCACCAGCAGCAGCACCAGCAGCAGCACTAGCAGCAACACCAGCAACAGCAGAGCAACAGCAGAGGCCACAGCAACAGCATCAACAGCACCAACCTCCTTGTCCTTGCCCTCTTCCCCCTGGCCCCCCCCCCCGCCCCCCCCAGCCGTCTCCGTGGATGGCCAGAAGAGGCCTTCCAGGGCCACCTGTGCGTTCCATGTCACCCTGGTTGCCCGCTCTGTTTCGCTACGTGGGTCTCTTCCTCCCGTTCCCCGCCATATTCCATGGCCAGCGCAATTGAATGGGCTGGCGGGGACACGCGACGCGCGAGCGATTTTTGCCAGCCCATCCCTTCCGAAACCCCATCCGCGTCCCCATCCTCCATTATGAACCCGTGTCCGCGTTTCCCCCTCCCCCCCCTCCCCTTCGCTGGCCCCCGGGCCGTTTCCCCCCCGCGCTGCCCCTCTCCATCGCGTTGGCGCCCCCGCCACTTCCCAAGGGGCGACGGGCCCCATTGCCAGCCGGCGCGTCGAATTACGCTAGCGCCCCGCCCGCCTAGAGCTGAGCCGGGCGCCCCTCGCGCGGTGGGAACTGCGAGGGGGGGCGAAGCTGAGTGGTCAACCTTGCCACGGGACTCAAAGGGGCCACGGGGCGGCGACAACGCGGGCGACTGAACGGACCTTTGAAGAAACAACGCACTCTTGCATGCGATGCGTGAGCCGCCGGGAAAATGACGTCGCGGACGCGCGGAGGTTGGGCGCTCGATGGAGACGCAGCAGCTGATTCGCCGTGAAACGGACAGATCTCTCGCGGGGCCAAACGCAAGTTTCGTCTCAGCGCCGCGATGACGATTCTTTGGAGCCAATCGTCGCGCTCATCCCTCGGAAGTTTGCGTTCGCCGATCCGGGGGAACTGGGCGGTTCCGTCGCCCGCCGGGCGCAAAAAAACCGATGGCTTTGCATGCCGGGCCTCGCCGATGCTGGACAGTTTGCCCGCAGCCCCCGCGCGGTGCGCCCTGGCGAACAGCCCTGACTCGGCGCTCGACATGCAGAATGGTAGATGTTGCGCGCCGCAAGCTTGGCGGCCCCCTGGCCGGTGAACAGGCCAGCACTGGAAGCGCCCAGTTCCCAGAGATCTGCGGACGCAGATTTCCTGATGATTAGGCCTGCGACGGCCCAAAACAAACAGCCAACGCGGCGCTGAGAAGAAGCCCTCGTCTGGCCGCGCTCTACGGTGGGCCCCCTGTCGCGCCCCCCTCGCGCACTCGTCGCCCGCGCGCCCGCGGCGCCATTCCCCCGGCGGGCCGCGCGTCGCACGCGCGAGGGCTTCGGCTGGGGGCTGCTTCTGGCCGCCGAAAACAGCACCCATGAGAACGGCCTTTCAATCGCCCCTGTGATCGCTGCCTAATAATTTACAGAAGCCCCGCCGGACCTGAGCGTCCCAGAGGTTCCAGCC
This sequence comes from Prorocentrum cordatum, assembly GCA_963575745.1. Lineage (NCBI taxonomy): Eukaryota > Dinophyceae > Prorocentrales > Prorocentraceae > Prorocentrum > Prorocentrum cordatum. The sequence goes on along the minus strand of CAUYUJ010014638.1, from coordinate 296,799 downwards.
CGAGCTAGCAGATTGCGCCGCTTGCGCCTCTGCGCCCCGCGAGACGGGAAAACGAAATTGTCGCGCCCGGGCAGCATCGCCTTACTCTCGACAAGCGGCTCAACCACCGGGGGCGGGGGCGATCCCTTCGGCCGGGACGGGCGCAGGCTGAAAGAAGCGGGGCAAAACGTCGAACTGCATCGCGAGTGGACAAAGCCGACCGTGGGTCGACGGAGACCGTCGGAACAACAAAGTTGTCTGACCCAACCTTCGCGGCGCAAAACATCCATAATATTGACTAGGAGGCGTTCGAGGTCGGCCTGGCTGGCGTTTCTGTCCGACGCAAAAAATGTAGACTCGCGATGGGCGAACGCCCGGGTCAAAGGCGGGCGCGACTCGGAATCGCTGTGCAGCTAGAAAATCCCCCATCCAAGTGGGCGCGTGGACCGCCTGGCCTGATGCCATATCTGTTGGTGATGAATCGTCGTCATTGACCGCGCTGAGGTGGTCTGACACTGCCCGAGCATCCGTGGGCCCGCGCCTTAGAGCTCGGCGCGCGGCCCACCTCTCCGCCGCAGGCGCCCGCTGGCGTCGCGCAGGAAGGGCCCAGTGCGCCGCCAGGAGAGGGGGCCCAGGGCCCCGCGCCCACGACGGGCCAGCCAGACCGGAGAAGCGCGGGGCTGTGGTTGGCCTGCCCCGAGCCGCCGGCGTAGATGACCTGGCTCCGAGCTGGACAGGCGCGACCCCGCGGGCGCGCGGGGGGGGGCCATCTGTGACCTGAGGGAGCGCGTCGCCATCCAGTGGAACGCGACGCGCCAGCTCGAGCGCGCCACAGTCAGGCGGGCCAAGTCCCGGCTCACCTCTGCCCCTCATCCCAGCCCGCAGCTCCAGGACGTCATCAGGATGCACTTGGCCCGGGCCCCCAGGATGTTGGACAACGCCTCCGCAATCGTCGTGCTGGCGGCCCAAGGCCCCCGCGCCCCTCGCGCCCCCCTGCGCCGATGACAACGCGACGCAGGCGACGCATCTGAGCCGCCGGCCTTTGGAACATCCTGGAGGGCCCTGACGGCCTGCCCCCTAGCAGCGCATCCCCGTGCAAGTCGCGCAACTCGCAGGGGGGCGGGGGGGAGGGGCCCACCTAGATACCTAGATCAAATATCACCTTGCCTAGGCTGGCTTCCCGGCCCCCCCAAAACTAATAAGGATTTTGGCGGATTTTGGCCCTCGAAGACCCTGGAGTACGCGGCAACCCGCGGCAACCTCAACGGCATGGCTGTTGCGAGGCGTCTGCGCGGCAGCAGCGTCCAACGACGCGGATCGATCGCGGCCCTCGCGCGTAATCTGCGTTGCCCCAGCAAGGAGGCAGCGTGGCATATGCAGGGAAACAGCGCTCATACAGCATGGCAACAGCCAGGCGTCCGCATGGCAAGTGCATGGCCGTAGCTCGGCCACTGAACGACATACGTTAGGCAACCGCGTAGCAGTAGCACGGCAAACACACGGCAATCGGAAGGCGCTCGCACGGCAACACTACTGCAATCGCACGACAGTGGCATGGCAACTGCACGGCAACTGCATGGCAACACCGTGGCGACAACATGGCAACAGCATGGCAACGGCATGGCAAGCGCATGGCAACAGCATGGCAACAGCATGGCAACGGCATGGCAACAGCGTGGCAACTGCATGGCAACGGCATGGCAAGCGCATGGCAACAACATGGCAACAGCATGGCTTCAGCATGGCAACGGCACGGCCACGGCATGGCAAGCGCATGGCAAGCGCATGGCAACAGCATGGCAACAGCACGGCCTCGGCATGACAACGATATGGCAAGCGCATGGCAACAGCATGGCAACAGCATGGCAACAGCATGGCCACGGCATGGCAATAGCATGGCAACAGCACGGCCAGGGCATGGCAACGACATGGCAAGCCCATGGCAACTGCATGGCAACGGCATGGCAACGGCATGGGAATGGCGTGGCAAGCGCATGGCAACAACATGGCAACAGCATGGCAACATCATGGCAACAGCGTAGCAACAGCATGGCAACAGCAAGGCAACGGCATGGCAAGCGCGTGGCAACAGCATGGCAACAGCTTGGCAACGGCATGGCATCAGCGCGGCCACGGCATGGCAACGTCACGGCAATAGTATGGGAGCCCCATGGCAACAGCATGGCAACTGCATGGCAAATGCATGGCAACAGCGCGGCCACGGCATGGCAACGGCATGGCAAGCGCGTGGCAACAGCAGGGCAACAGCATGAAAACAGCATGGCAGAGGCATGGCAACCGCATGGCAACTGCATGGCAACGGCATGGCAACGACACGGCAACGGCATGGCTGCGGCATGGCAACAGCATGGCAATAGCACGGCCTCGGCATGGCAACGGCCTGGCAAGCGCATGGCAACAACATGGCAACACCATGACAACAGCATGGCAACAGCACGGCCACGGCAAGGCAACGGCATGGCAAGCGCATGGCAACGGCATGGCATCAACATGGCAACATCATGGCACCGGCATGGCAACAGCACGGCCACGGCATGGCAACGGCATGGCACGCGCATGGCAACACCATGGCAACAGCACGGCCACGGCATGGCAACGGCAAGGCAACTGCGTGCCATCTGCGTGGCAGTCGCATGGCACTAGCATGGCAGCTGCGTGGCAATCGCATAGCAATAGCATGGGAGCCCCATGGCAGCAGCATGGCAACAGCATGGCAACGGCATGGCAACAGCGTGGCAACTGCACGGCCACGGCATGGCAAGCGCATGGCAAGCGCATGGCAACAACATGGCAACAGCATGGCAACAGCACGGCCACGGCATGGCAACGGCATGACAAGCGCATGGCAACGGCATGGCAACAGCATGGCACCAGCATGGCAACAGCGCGGCCACGGCATGGCAACGGCACGGCAAGCGCATGACAACGGCATGGCAACAGCACGGCCACAGCATGGCAACAGCATGGCAGCAGCATGGGAACAGCGTGGCAGCAGCGAGGCCACCGCATGGCAACTGCATGGCATCAACATGGCCACAACATGGCAGCAGCATGGCACCGGCATGGCGGCAGCACGGCAACAGCATGACATCACGGCAACGGCATGGCAACAGCATGGTATCGGCATGGCGGCAGCGAGGCCGCCGCACGGCATCAACATGGCAATGACATGGCGACAGCATGGCAACAGCACGGCCACGGCATGGCAACGGCAAGGCGAGAGCATGGCAACAGCATGGCAGCAGCATGGCAAGAGCATGGCATCAGCATGGCAGTAGCATGGACGCAGCATGACAATGGCATGGCATCAGCATGGCAACAGCATGGCAGCAGCATGGCAACGGCATGGCAGCAGCACGGCAACAGCATGGCAGAGGCATGGCAACCGCATGGCAACAGCTCGGCCACGGCATGGCAGAGGCAGGGCAAGCGCATGGCAACAGCATGGCAACCGCATAGCAACAGCATGGCAACTGCACGGCCACGACATGGCAACATCATGACAAGCGCAAGGCGACAGCATTGCAACACCATGGCAACAGCATGGCAGCAGCATGGCAACTGCACGGCCACGGCATGGCAATGGCGTGGCAAGCGCAGAGCAACATCATGGCAACGGCATGGCAACAGCATGGCAACTGCATGGCAACGGCATGGCGAGCGCATGGCAACGGCATGACGACGGCAAGGCACGCGCATGGCAACAGCATGGCAACAGCATGGCAACGGCATGGCAAACGGCATGGCAACAGCATGGCGACAGCATGGCAACAGCACGGCCAGGGCATGGCAACGGCATGGCAAGCCCATGGCAACAGCATGGCAACAGCATGGCAACGGCATGGCAATAACGTGGCAACTGCATGGCAACGGCGTGGCAAGCGCATGGCAACAACACGGCAACGGCATGGCAACATCATGGCAACAGCATGGCAACAGCGTAGCAACAGCATGGCAACAGCATGGCAACGGCATGGCAAGCGCATGGCAACGGCATGGCAACAGCATGGCAATGGCATGGCAGCAGCGCGGCCACGGCATGGCAACGGCATGGCAAGCGCATGGCAACGGCATGGCAAGCGCATGGCAACTGCATGGCAATGGCATGGCAACTGCGCGCCCACGGCATGGCAACGGCATGGCAACAGCACTGCAACAGCATGGCAAAGGCATGGCAAACGCATGGCAACTGCATGGCAACGGCATGGCGAGCGCATGGCAACGGCATGGCAACGGCATGGCTGCGGCATGGCAACATAACGGCCTCGGCATGGCAACGGCCTGGCAAGCACATGGCAACAGCACGGCAACAGCATGGCAACAGCACGGCCACGGCATGGCAACGGCATGGCAAGCGCATGGCCACGGCATGGCAACGGCATGGCAAGCGCATGGCAACGGCATGGCAACGGCATGGCAACAGCATGGCAACGGCATGGCACGCGCATGGCAACAGCATGGCAACAGCATGGCAACACCACGGCCACGGCATGGCAACGGCACGGCAACTGCGTGCCATCTGCGTGGCAGTCGCATGGCAATGGCATGGCAGCTGCGTGGCAATCGCATGGCAATAGCGTGGCAGCCCGCGGCAACAGCTCGGCAAAAGCATGGCAACAGCGCGGCTCTCACGCGACGCTAGCGTGGCAACTGCGCGGCAATCGCGCGCCAACGCAGCGGCGACGGCTGGCCATAGCACGGCAGCAGCGTGGCAGGAGCATGGCGTCGGCATGGCTGCAGCATGGCGACGCAGAGGCGCCGACTTGCGCAAGTCAGGGGGGTAATTTTTCAGGAAATTCCTGAAAAATTACCCCCCTGACTCGCGCAAGTCAGGGGGGTAATTTCTCAGGAATTTCCAAAAAAAATACCCCCCTGACTTGCGCGAGTCAGGGGGGTAATTTTTCAAGAATTTCCTGAAAAATACCCCCCTGACTTGCGCAAGTCAACGCCTTCCCGCGTGGACCTGCCCAAATCGCCCCGGGGATCGTCCAGCAAGTCGTCCCGCATTGGCACCGCGATGGATCGGCGATGGCATGGCGACGGCATGGCAACGGCATGGCAACATCATGGCAACAGCGCGGCCACGGCATGGCAACCGCATGGCAAGCGCATGGCAACGGCATGGCAACGGCATGGCAGCAGCATGGCAACGGCATGGCAACAGCAAGGCCACAGCATGGCCACGGCATGGCAACGGCATGGCAAGCGCATGGCAACGGCATGGCAACGGCATGGCAACAGCATGGCAACGGCATGGCAACAGCGTGGCAACAGCACGGCCACGGCAAGGCAACGGCATGGCAAGCGCATGGCAACAGCATGGCAGCGGCATGGCAACAGCATGGCAACGGCATGGCAACAGCATGGCAACAGCGCGGCCACGGCATGGCAACGGCATGGCAAGCGCATGGCAACGGCATGGCAACGGCATGGCAACGGCATGGCAACGGCATGGCAACGGCATGGCATGGCAACAGCATGGCAACAGCCCGGCCACGGCATGGCAACGGCACGGCAAGCGCATGGCAACGACAAGGCAACGGCATGGCAGCAGCATGGCAACGGCATGGCAGCAGCATGGCAAAGGCACGGCCATGGCATGGCAACGGCATGGCAAGCGCATGGCAACGGCATGACAACGGCATGGCAACAGCATGGCAACGGCATGGCAACAGCATGGCAACAGCACGGCCACGGCATGGCGACGGCATGGCCAGCGCATGGCAACGGCGTGGCCACGGCATGGCAACAGCATGGCAACGGCATTGCAACAGCATGGCAACAGCGCGGCCACGGCATGGCAACGGCATGGCAAGCGCATGGCAACGGCACGGCCACGGCATGGCAACAGCATGGCAACGGCATGGCAACAGCATGGCAACAGCGCGGCCACGGCATGGCAACGGCACGGCAAGCGCATGGCAACGGCGTGGCAACGGCATGGCAACAGCATGGCAACGGCATGGCAACAGCATGGCAACAGCACGGCCACGGCATGGCAACGGCATGGCAAGCGCATGGCAACGGCATGGCAACGGCATGGCAACAGCGTGGCAACGCCATTGCAACAGCACGGCCACGGCATGGCAAGCGCATGGCAACGGCATGGCAACAGCATGGCAACGGCATGGCAACAGCATGGCAACAGCACGGCCACGACATGGCAACGGCATGGCAAGCGCATGGCAACGGCGTGGCAACGGCATGGCAACAGCGTGGCAACGGCATGGCAACAGCATGGCAACAGCGCGGCCACGGCATGCAACGGCATGGCAACGGCATGGCAACAGCATGGCAGCGGCATGGTAACACATGGCAACAGCATGGCAACAGCGCGGCCACGGCATGGCAACGGCATGGCAAGCGCATGGCAACGGCATGGCAACGGCATGGCAACAGCATGGCAACGGCATGGCAACAGCATGGCAACAGCGCGGCCACGGCATGGCCACGGCATGGCAACGGCATGGCAACGGCATGGCAACGGCATGGCAACAGCATGGCAACGGCATGGCAGCGGCATGGTAACAGCACGGCCACGGCATGGCAACGGCATGGCAAGCGCATGGCAACGGCATGGCAACAGCGTGGCAACGGCATGACAACAGCATGGCAACAGCATGGCCACGGCATGGCAATGGCATGGCAAGCGCATGGCAACGGCATGGCAACGGCATGGCAACAGCATGGCGACGGCATGCCAACAGCATGGCAACAGCACGGCCACGGCATGGCAACGGCATGGCAAGCGCATGGCAACGGCATGGCAACGGCATGGCGACAGCATGGCAACGGCATTGCGACAGCATGGCAACAGCGCGGCCACGGCATGGCAACGGCATGGCAAGCGCATGGCAACGGCATGGCAACGGCATGGCAACAGCATGGCAACGGCATGGCAACGGCATGGCAACCGCACGGCCACGGCATGGCAACGGCATGGCAACAGCGCGGCCACGGCATGGCAACGGCATGGCAACAACATGGCAACGGCATGGCAACAGCATGGCAACAGCGCGGCCACGGCATGGCAACGGCATGGCAAGCGCATGGCAACGGCATGGCAACGGCATGGCAACCGCATGGCAACGGCATGGCAACAGCATGGCAACGGCATGGCAACTGCGTGGCAACAGCATGGCAACGGCGTGGCAAGCGCATGGCAACAACCTGGCAACAGCATGGCAACAGCATGGCAACAGCGTGGCAACGGCGCGGCCACGGCATGGCAACGGCATGGCAAGCGCATGGCAACGGCATGGCAACGGCATGGCGACAGCATGGCAACGGCATGGCAACAGCGCGGCCACGGCATGGCACGCGCATGGCACGCGCACGGCAACTGCATGGCAACGCCTCCGCCATGGCATGGCAACTGCGTGCCATCTGCGTGGCAGTCGCATGGCCATCTGCGTGGCAGCCCCATGGCAACAGCATGGTAACAGCATGGCAACGGCATGGCAACTGCGTGGCAACGGCATGGCAACGGCGTGGCAAGCGCATGGCAACAACCTGGCAACAGCATGGCTTCAGCATGGCAACAGCACGGCCACGGCATGGCAACGGCATGGCAAGCGCATGGCAACAGCATGGCAACAGCACGGCCACGGCATGGCAACGGCACGGCAAGCGCATGGCAACAGCATGGCAACAGCAAGGCAACGGCCCGGCCACGGCACGGCAACGGCATGGCATGCGCCAGGCAACGGCATGGCAACAGCATGGCAGCAGCATGGCAACGGCATGGCAGCTGTATGGCAATAGCATGGCCCGCCCACACCTCCGCCCACCCCCCCTCCGCGTCCCTCCACCCTCCCCGTCCGCACCCCCTCGACCCCCCCCCGCCCACCCCCCTCCTCTACCCCACCCACCCCCCTCCGGAGCCTCCCAGAGGGCCCCCATGGCTCCCGAGAGTGCCCCGACAGGGCCTCAAGAGACCCCCAGGAAGCCCCCTCGAGGCTCCCGAGCGGCCCCTCAGAAGCCCCAGAGGCTCCCCCGAGGCTCCGAAGACGCTCGCAGAGGTCCTAGTGACAGCCCAGAGGCCCCCAAGACGCTCCAAAAGGGCTCCGAGAAGCTCCCGAAAGACATCTCAAGAAGAGACTCCGTGGGAGCATCCAGACGGACTCTCGCCCTTCTGCTCGCCCTCCTCGTCCTTATCCGCCTCTTCTTATCTCTTCTCCGTCCTGCCCGTTCCTCCTTTCTCCTCCCCCCCCATCCCCCACCTCCGTGTCCTCCCCCATTTCCTCCGGTTCATCCTCCATCTTCCCCCCGTTGGGGTATGAAGGCTTCCCGAGCCTTCTTGTTTTTCTGTCTGCCCCCTCCCCCCGCTTCCCTGATCAGGGCAACTCGTCTGGGCATCCTTGCTGGACGGGCTGGTGGGGATGCGCGAAGCGTCAAGAATATGGCGCAGGCATGGCCATAGTATGGCGCCAGCGTGCCATCTGTCTATCCAGCGCATATTAGGGGGCAAGAAGGAGGACAGCAGAGGGGACGAATCGGACATGGGGGACCAACGCATCACTCGAGTAACACATGCACTCCGCGGCGATGCTCGGCTGAGACTGACCAGTGGCTCAATATCGGGCAACATCCCAGAAGTAAACCGGCAAGAAGAGGAGAAGGGAGGAAGACGAAGAAAGCAGGGCCGCAGAAAAGGCAAAACCGGAAAACCACACCAGAAGCCAGCGTAGTTGCGCCGCGGCCGCCATGGATAATCCGAACAATGACCGCCGAGATCGGCCCCTTGCAGCTGCGCCGCGCCATCGTGAACACGGGCCGAGCACGCGCAGCCACCAAGGCCAACCTGAGATAACCCGCGGGAGCCCTCCGGCCCCATATCGCCGCCGCATTGCGCGTTTGCAAAGAATCGTGGCACCGCGCAATGGATCGAGACGCGCATCCTTCCGGGTCGCGCGCCACGCCGCGAATGAGCCTGACTTTTCCTCTCCGACAAGCGACCCGGCCAACGCCCGCAAAGTCGTGGGCGCGGTACCTGAACGACCGCTCGCATCAGCGCCGCGTCTGCCAGCTGGCATCAGACCTGTCGCCCAAAGTGCGCCCACCTTGATCGGAGCCGCCCTCCCGAAGGGCCCAGGGCCCACTCCCGCGTGCCCCGACATCTCCCAGGCGGGTTCGCTCATGCAGCCGCCGAGGTCGCCCTCCAAGAACTCCGTGCCCAAGATTCCTCGCGCGCCCGCGCCGCCTCGGCATCGCGGCGCGCGCGCCGCGCGAGACCTTCGACGCAGCGCGGACAGCGAACGCTGCGAAATCACTATTGGGATGAATCTTTGTACATAAATCCAACCCTGAAAACGCTCCTGTGAGTCCGCGCAACGGCCCCGAGGAGAGGCCCTGAGCCCCTAGGGTCATCTGCGGCCCGCTGGAATCTGGCATCGCTCATAAGTTCCCCAGGAGACAGTGTTGACAGGGCGCGCAGTTGGGACATCGCGACGCAGGAGGAGCCCTGCGCGGGCCGCTGATGCTCGCGGCCCCGACTGAACCGGCGCGCGCGCGCCGCCCTGGCAGCAACGGCGCGATTGGCCGACCCCGTCCGCGCGGCGCTCGACCCCGCCCGCGCGGCCGGCTGTTCCGGCGCCCATCGCGCCGGGAAGCCTCGCGCCTCGTCGCGGGAGTCGCGCGCGACGAACCTGGTCACGACATCGTCGCGCAAGCGGGCGCCGCGAAACAGTGCTCGCGCGCCCACCTCCCGCGACGCGCCCATTTGCTGTTCTCCACCAGATCGCGCACCATCGTTGCAATCTCACTCACGTCGCAATGCCCCTCGCCCCCCCGAGCTCGCGAAGCGAGGCGCAGAGGCTCTGAAAGGCGCGACCGCATCCCCAAACTCCCCCAGGCAACCGCCTTGTCTGGTGACGGCGGCGGCGTCGACTCGAGCTGCTCGAGCTGCTTCCAGGCCGTTCTAGTCTCGCCGGGCCCGCCGTGGAACTTTTGATGGCCCCCGCCCCCCGCTCGGCCCAATATGTCCGAGGCCTCCGCCTCGAGCCCGATCGGCCCCGTCGCCCCTGCGCTCTTGCGGGCTCTGATAATCTGAGACACTGGCAAGCTCTCTGCTTGCAGCGCGCCGCTCCGCCAAGGGCGGGGATCCGCTGCGCCCCGGCGGCAGCGCCGCTGGGCGCTCTGCTGGCCCCGCCGCAACTCCCCGATGCACGTCGCGGAGCTGGGCGCGCAATGGCGCCCGCGCTGGCGAGCGATGGGGGCGCGCCCACATCTTGACCTTCTGCTGCTCTGCCGGGGGCGAGGACTAAGTCGCTGACCATTGGGCGGCACCTCGATGAGCACCTCGGCCGTCGACTATGGCAAATCCACCAGCGGCGCCCCCTCTACCCGCGCAGATCGCCGGCGCCCGCGCCCCCGACATTCCAACGTCGATGGCCTTCTTCTGCGCGTCCCTGAGCCGCTCCGCCAATGCGCGATGTTCCCGCGCGAGAGCATCGCCGTCCGCGGACGACAACTGCTTCGCAATCGCCTTGAGCACGGCGCGTGCGACGACGCGTATATGGTGACAAGGTTGCCAGTTGCCCTTGAGCTTGGACACCTCAACGCCGTCTGGCCCCATCGCACATATTCACCTGCCGCTGCCGTCCAGCGACGCTTCAGCGCCGAACTTGATGTCCGCCCCAGGGTAGCTCAGACTGGGTGGCGCCCGAGCAACAAGCTTACTTGCGTCTGGGTCAGACTCCTGCACCTCCTGTCTTCGCCCTCGGCCGCCAGCAGCGCCGCCCATGTCCCGACCTCTGAATGTCTGACCTGACGGGTGGGGGCATTGCTCTGTCTGCAACGCTGAATCGCAACGTCTCGGCCTGCATCGGCGGCGGACTCGCCCGCGCCCCCTGCCCTGGCTCGGCGCGGCGACGCGCTGGCACCTGGCCCTGAAGACGCCGCAGCCGAGGTCCACATGCATGCGCACACCACAGACCACATTGACCAAAACAATCCAAACCTACGCGCCTCTTGGGCCATTGGCACGATGGCCACAGGCTGCTCCGGAACGTCTGCCTGCCGCGCGAATATCTTGCTCGTCGGCCGAGGGGGGCCCATCAATGCAAATTTTGATACTGTCTCATATCCGCCAGGCCGTCTTCGACCGCGAGCACGGCGATGTCGAAACCATTTGGCTAGAAACTTGCACTTCGCTCGGCTTCGCCTCCAGCTTCGCGCTCTGGCCTTGCCGCCTTCTTCGTTGCCTTTGCAACTGCCGCTTTATCCAGCTCGCGTGGCTTATCAGAGCAGTCGGCTAACCCCGTGGCCAGGCTTTCGTCGCCTCCGGACGTCTGCAGCCGCTCGCCGGTCTGGTCGACGCTGAAGTCGACCCCTGCTCCTGCTGATCTGAGTGGCGGCGATTAAGCAGCAGCGGCAATCTGCCTCCTCTTCTCCTCCAGGTTCGCAAGCTCCGCGTCGATCACTGCCAAGTCGTCCTGGGCCCCCAGCGCTTGCTTTGCCAACTTTGCACGGGGCCATGCTAGCGCCCTCGATGAACTGCTGATTATCATATACCTTCTCGAGGCCCTGGCAACGGTTCGTAACTTGATGGGGCCGGGAGAATGAAGGCATCACCTAGTTCTGCATTTGCTCACGAGATGCGCTCGGGATCGGGTCCGAGTTGTTGCCGTTCGCGCGCAATGCCGCCCCCAGTTCCGAAAAGGCCTCGCGTCGTCGACGGCGTCGTTCTTTGCGTCCTCGGCTCCGGATGATCAGCGCCTGCGAACCTGAGCTGGGCGATCTCCTAATCCGTATCTGCCATCTGGGTCGTAAAGCATATCGATCGCCACCTGCTCTGACTGCCTGCGACGCCCCTCCAAAGGGTCCACCGACTTCACGATTGCCCCCGCACGCGCTGCCCTGCTCTTCGCCGCTCCGCAGATTGAGCAGCTCGGCTAATCTGCATGGTTCCACCGACGTCCACCGACCCGTGATTTAACGCACCGCTAACAAAACCACGCTCGTGCACCCTCCGTCCGCCACTTTTTGGAACGGCAGCCAGCGTCGCCTCCGCCGCGCGCCATCAAAGACTCGAGAGGGTTGGCCTCCTGCAAACCCCTCCGGCAGCGGGAGAAACGAAACGCGAACGGCGGACCGCGCGCGAAACGTCTGGCTGCTGCCGCGGATCAGCAGCGCCCGTCTCGCTCTTGCGGACAGCCCAGATCTCGAGCCGAAGCGGCCACGGAGAGGAGGGGGAGGAATAGGAGGGGGACAACGAGGAGATGCTTGCTCGCTCTCGCTCTCGCCCATTCAGTTCATACCCAACTACTTGCTTGAAGTACTCGGGAACCTGACGGTGCGTCGACCGGTTGCGATCAACCCTCTGCTTTGCAAAGCTCGAAATTCGACCGCCGTGCGCCCCCACAAGGGTCGTTTGATGACCTACTAGAAAAATCGTTGCACGGGCGACCGGCCAAGACCAACACAGGCATTGGGACCCGCCTGGGCCGATCAACAAACTCTGCCGTCAATACCTTCTCTAAGCTTCGGGTGTCGTTAACTAACTTGCCGTGCGGGCGAGCCTGCGTCCCGATGAGCACGTCAACATCTCTATTTTGATTGCATGTACTGATGTCAAAAGGTCGCTCGGAGCGATTCGCTGCGCACGGATTGTAAGATACTGCTCGCAACAGTCCTGCAGGTCCTGCCATCCTTCGGCCAATGGGCAGCACTGCCGCCACGGGTTCATGGCGAGGTTGTCCGCGGCCCGCCGTTCCTCGGCGGAACGGGGTTGCGTGGCGCGGGTGGGGGGTGCTGCGGTTGGGCCACCTCAAGGAAAAAGCGGAGGAGGGGGAGGAGGAGGAGAAGCAACAGCAGCAAGAAAAGGGAGAAGGAGGAGGAGGAGGCGGAGGAGGAAGAAGTGGGAATGGGGGGCGGCCGAAAGGCCGCAAGCTCCCAGGCATCTCGAACGAGGGTGGACGTCGGTCCCAAGCAGCCCTGGACTCGTCCTCTTTCCTCCGCGCCCCTCCCGCCCTCGTATTTCGCCCCTCGTCCTACGCCACACGTGGAGGAACCCCCGAAACAACTTCTCGAGGGCCAATGACTCGGTCAGCTGGGTCCGACTGCGTGCGGAGGCCTCGCGCGCCCAACAAGAGGGGACAACGCTGAGAAACTGCAGGGGCACCCGGAAGTGAGGAGACCAGAGGATGGCAGAGGCGTCTTCTGGTTTGGCGCACAGGAGGCGCTTGGTCCATCCGAGCCCACGGAGGAGGCAGGGTGACGAACCAGCAGGAGAGAGCAGCAAAGAGTGAGGGAGGAGGAGGGAGGAGGATCGGAGGAGGAGGAGGAGGAGGGGGAGGGGGAGGAGGAGGAGGAGGAGGGGGGGAGGAGGAGGAGGAGGAGGAGAGAGGAGGAGGAGGAAGGAGGAGGAGGAGGAGGAGGAGGAGGAAGGGGGAGTAGCAGGAGCAGAGAGGAGAGGGAGGCAGAGGAGGGGAGGAGGAGGAGGAGGAGGAGGAGGAGGGAGGAGGAGGAGGAGGAGAGGAGGAGGAGAGGAGGAGGAGGGAGGGAGGGAGGAACAGGAGGAGGAGGCGGAGCAGGAGGGAGGAGGGGTCAGGGAGAGGAGGAGGAGCGGCGGAAGGAGGGATCGGAGGATCGGGCGAGGGCCGGCCCAGACAACAGCGGACCGCCGGCCCTTCCTGACAGTGTTCGGCCGGGGGGTCCGGAGGCCGCTCTGGAGCGGAGCTGGGCCGGGAGGGGGAGCCGCCGCTGCCTCCCCTGGCCCTCCTCCGAGCAGGAGTGGAGGGGCCCTGGGACACACACATAAGTACACACAAATCCCACCAGCCCTTTGGGCGTGAGTGGTTTAGCGAGCTCTCTCTGTTCTCAACCCCCTATCTTCCCCTTCGGGGAGGGGTTTACCCCTCCCCCTACCCCCTCCCCCTGGACCTGGACAGGGATTCCCGAGTGGTGGCGGGGGGGTCCATTTCGACTCCTCGGAGGGCCAAAAAACGACGACCCTCACGGGGATTCTGGCCCCGGGGGGGGGGGAGTTTGGTCCCTCTGCTCGTCTTTGAAGCAGAAATCATTGATTTTACAAAGGTTTTGGCCCCATTTTGGCCTTCTGAGGGGGACGCGCTCATCTTCCCTCATAGCAAAATCATTGATTTTACGAAGGTTTTGGGCTCACTTTGTCCTTCTCAGGGGGCAGCTCTCCTTTGCGCTTCTGCGGAGGTCGCAAGAGGCCCCAAGATGGCCCCAAGAGGCCCCCAGGAGGCTCCCAAGAGGCCTCCAAGAGGCCCCCCAGAGGCCCCCAAGCGGCCCCAAGAGGCCCCCAAGAGGCCCCCAAGAGGCCCCCAAGAGGCCCCACGAGGCCCCAAGAGGCCCCCAAGAGGCCCCCCAAGAGGCCCCCGAGGCCCCAAGAGGCCCCCAAGAGGCCCCCAAGGCCCCCAAGAGGCCCCCAAGAGGCCCCACGAGGCTCCAAGAGGCCCCCAAGAGGCCCCACGAGGAGCCCGAACGACTCACATCAGGACGAGGGGCCCGAACGACTCACACCAGGACGAGGCGCCCGAACGACTCACACCACGAGGAGCCCGAAGGACTCACACCACGACGCGGGCCCCGAACGACTCACACCACGAGGAGCCCGAACGAGTCACACCAGGAGGAGGGGCCCGAACGACTCACACCAGGATGAGGGGCCCGAACAACTCACACCACGAGAAGCCCGAACGACTCACACCAGGACGAAGAGCCCGAACGACTCACACCACGAAGAGCCCGAACGACTCACACCAGGAAGAAGGGCCCGAACGACCCACACCAGGACGAGAAACCCCAAACGACTCAAATCACGAGGAGCGCTTTCTCTCCCTCCTCCTCCGCCTCGTCCTTCTCCCGCTCCCCTCACAAGGAGGATGTGCAAGGAGGCGGGAGGAAGGAGGAACAGGGGAGATATGCGGGGCCAAGCGGACACACGCCTGAAAAACACGACTGTCGGCATGCTTCGCGAGAGTTGCTGCTGTGAGATGGGCTGGTGGGGATACGCGAAGCGTAAAGAATAAACATATTCCCCCTATTTCGAATATCTTGTGGGTTTTCGGTTTCCCCCCACTCCCCATATTATCATATTTTCCTATATGTTCCTAGGAATCGACGAATAATTGTGTATGTGTGTTTTTTTATCCCTCCGGAAGGAGGGGTGGCCGAGGAGCGGGGAGCCCCAGAGCCCGAAAGAGGGTCTCGCAGGCTGCCGCCCGGAGGGCCGTGGCCCGGGTGTCCCGAGGGAGGGTCGCACGCGAAGCGTGTCGTTATGATGTGAACTGGCAGCATGAGCACACAATCGTAGATCGTATCGAAAGGCTCCGGCAGCCACGACCCCACCGTGAAGCTCTTAGGGTAAAGCTTCTGCCACGGGTAGATCCATAAGACGGGATAGGGCGCGAGGTAGTTGTCGATGAATGTTCGGCACACGCAGGGCACACAACACATGATAAAGGCGAACAGCTGAATGACTCCGAGGATCGGAGACGCGTTCTGGTACGCGAAGAACAGCTCAAGGGCACAAATGCACGACAAGAAGCAGAGCACACACTGAGCGCATCCCAGGCGCCACCCCCACAGCCTCCGGTATCCCTCTGGATACTCTGGGTCGCGCGTAGTGTAGTCTATCTGCGCATTGAACTTGTAGTATGCCCACTCAGGATTTCCTGGGCTCCATGGCTTCCCGTTTGCGCCAATTTCAGGATCGTCGAAGTGAGGCTTCAGGAGTGAGTCCTCCTCCACGAGGCTGTCTGTTACGTACTTGTTCCTGTACTTGTAGACCTGGTGGGAGGAAGGGAGGTGCCGTGGGCAAGGCCCAGGGTCGCACGCTGACAGCCCTCGTGGGCAGCACCCTCTGGCCGGGAGACAGGGCCAACAGGGCAGTCCGAGGCCACCCCTCCAGCCCACTCCCCGCGGCGCCGAGCGCCCCGACGGGAGCCGACGGAGGCGGCGCCAGTGTGCCGAGACGGCCCTGGGCTGCCCCTGGGCTGGGCTGCCCCTGGGGGTCTGCCCACGGAGGCCTCCCACATAGGGCTCGAGCACACGAGGTCGTAACATCGCGCCGCACCGTCTGTGCATCGGCTACGGCGAGATGGAGACAAACGGGGTCTGGATCGCGCCGCGTCGCCGATGCATCGGCGATTCGGCGCGATCCTCTGGCACCATCTGGGTGGCCTGGAGTTGGGGGCAGCCGCGGCTGCCTCCAGCGGTCTGTCTGCACGCAGCCCCGGAGCCTCGCCAGAGGAGGAGAAGGAGGAGGACATACAAACCATCATATTTCAAAAGGGCAGCTATGCCTGCCCCGCAATCAAGGCAGGCACTGATGGGAATGAAGGCGGGGTCACCCCTCTTGAATCCCGCCAGCCCTTTAGGGCGTGAGTGGCTTAGCTCGTTTCTTCTTCCAACCCCTCTCTTCCCCTCCGGGGAAAGGTTCATCACTGTTCCCTATCAATAAACACCCCCTCCCCCACCCGGCCGGCAGCCAACCGGGAACCATGCGCACACCATGCGCACCTCCCACCATTCCTGACAAAAAACAATACAAAACGCACTCTGCCTCCAAATTGGGAGCATGCGCAACCAACCCGATGCGGCCCCCACCACCATCCCTGTCAAAAAAACAATACACAGTACACTCTGGGACAACGTCTGGAGTCATGTTCGTGAGGCCCGCGGGTACTTTGCATTGTTTTTCGAAGTGGACGGCGGGGGCGTCAGCATATTGCCTGCTGCGCTCAGGGCTACCATCCCTGACAAACACACAATACAAAATGCACTTCGCGGCTAACTGTGGATAGTGCGCGGCCACCCCGCGATCATTGTCAAGTGGTTTTTGTCAAGGACGGCGGGTGTGGTGGCGGATGGCCTGCTGTGCGCAGGCCCACCAGGCACAGTGATGGGCATTGGTTTTCGACAGGGATGGTGGGGGCCGGCACGTTTCCCGATGTGTGCTGTCACGTGCGCAGGCGCACCTGACACACTCTGCACGAGCCGCCTGCACGTGCCTCGGACGTGGCGCACCTTGCGCGGCTGGAGGGAGCATCTGGCGCACTGGGCGTGCCTGGCACGCTCGGGCCAAAGGGGTGCCTGGCGCGCGTGGCGCGCCTGGCACGCGTGGTGCACCTCGCCCCAGCGTCGCGCACATGGGTTCGGTTGTGGTTCCGAGTAGCTGCACATCGAAAGACGACCGCGGAACATGCTGAGGCTCGGGTGTTACTTCTGTGTTGGGAGGGCGGGTGGGAGTGAGCTAGACGGCGTGCTATCTGGAGGGTGTCTTGCCCCCTCCCCCTACCCGCTCCCCTGGACCTGGGCGGGGCGTTTCGCGACCGATCGGAGCGTCCAAGACGGCCTCGGCTAGAAGGCACACATTACTGCTTGTACTGAGGTGTTGGACAACTAGTTGCCCCCTTGGGGGGGAGCGGGGGCCCAATCCCACCAGCCCTTCGGGCGTAGGTGGTCTGTCGATGTCATTCGCTCCTCTCCCTTAGCCCTCTTTTCTTGGGGGAGGGTGTCCTCCCACTCCCCTCCCTGAGGTTGCCTTGGGGGTTCGCGAGGTGTGAAGAGGTCCTGTTTCGCCCAGGATGGCTCCCAGAAGGCCCTCGATGCGCAAGCATCGTCTGCAAGATGGCTCAAGAGAGCCGACGATGGTTCAAGGTAGCTTCAGACATACCTCCAAGAGGCCCGACGAGGGCCACAAGACGGTTCCAAGTGCTCTCGGAGCCCCCTCAGGACCCCCCCCAAGAGGCCAACATCCATTCAACAATCAAGGGAAGTCAATGATTTGTGGGTTCTCGCCTTTTCGCTTCCGATACGCTGTAGAGGCCTCAAGATTGCCCAAGATGGCCCAAGAGCGCCCCAAGAGGGGCCCGAGAGGCCTCCAAAACGGCCACGGCCCAAGAACGCCCCATTAAGGCCCGAAACGATGGTTTGAGTGCCCTTGGGTGGGCCTATATACAAGACCCCTCCCCTGATCGATAGCCTCCAAGATGGCCTCCAGGTCCTCCGGGGATCCCACGCGGGACCCAAGGAAGCCCCAAGAGCGCCCAAGAGCGCCACAAGAGCGTCCCACAGGGGCCCCAAGAGATGTGGTTTGCCCCCTCCTCCTCCTCTGCCTCCTCCTCCTCCTCCTCCTCCCCTCCTCCTCCTCCTCCTCCTCCTCCTCCTCTCCTCCTCCTCCTCCTCCTCCCCCCCTCCTTCCCCCTCCTCCTCCTCCTCCTCCTCCTTCCTCCTCCTCCTCCTCCCCCTCCTCCTCCTCTCCCTCCCTCCTCCTCCTCCTCCTCCTCCTCCTCCTCCTCCTCCTCCTCCTCCTCCTCCTCCTCCTCCTCCTCCTCCTCCTCCTCTCCTCCTCCTCCTCCTCCTCCTCCCTCCTCCTCCCCTCCTCCCTCCTCCTCCTCCTCCTCCTCCTCCTCCTCCTCCTCCTCCTCCTCCTCTCCTCCTCCTCCTCCTCCTCCTCCTCCTCCTCCTCCGCCTCCTCCTCCTCCTCCTCCTCCTCCTCTCCTCCTCCTCCTCCTCCTCCTCCCTCCTCCTCCTCCTCCTCCTCCTCCTCCTCCTCCTCCTCCTCCTCCTCCTCCTCCTCCTCCTCCTCCTCCTCCCCCTCGACACCTCGACCCCTCGATCCCTCTGCGGGCTCGAAGGGGCCCTCCGAGGCCGCGCACCTGCTCGCAGAGATCTAGCTGTTCAGCCCGGCTGCTCGCGCTGCTCCACCATGTGTGTGTCCCGTCGTCCCCCTGCGAGTTGCGCGAATTGCAGGGGGATGCACTGCTAGGGGGCAGGCCGTCAGGGCCCTCCAGGATGTTCCAGAGGCCGGCGGCTCAGATGCGTCATCGATGAGGCCTGCGTCGCGCTGTCATCGGCGCGGGGGGGCGCGAGGGGCGCGGGGGCCTTTGCCCGCCAGCTCCCACGGGCAAGGTTTCGGAACGGGCTGGTTGGGGATACAGTCGAGGCGTTGACCTAAGGAACCCTGAATAAGGAACGAGGCCCCTTTTTTCCATAAGTTAACCGTCGATCTCGTATCGGAAACCTAAGGAAAGCCTGAGGCAAGCTGTGAAACACTTAAGGAACGCGGAGCCCCTCCCCAACGAGAAGGTTTCCTTCTTCAGGGCCCCGACTGTACTTTTTTTGTCGCAGCCGCAGGCGAAGGCGCCCGCGGCGTCACAGGCCGGCTCGGGCTACGAGCAGAAAAGGGGGATGCGCGAAGCGCGAAGAATGAAGTACACCCCGCTTCGTTGATCGATCTCCTCCAAGATGTCCCCAAGATGGCCCCCGAGACCCACAGGAGTGCCCCAGGGAGGCCCCGAGGGGCGCCAAGGAGGCCCCGAAAGGCTCCAAAGAGGCCCCCAAGAGGCTCCCAAGAGGCTCCCAGGAGGCCCCACGAGGCTCCCCCGGGGCACGCAAGACGCTCCAGGGCAGGGCCCCGGGGACCGCCAAGATGCCCCCGAAGGCACCCCAAGAGGGCTCCGAGAAGCTGTCGGAAGACATCCGAAGAGACTCCGAGATGCAACCATTAGGCCTCTGACGTTACGCTCGCCCTCCACCTCTTCCTCCGCCTGTTCTTCCTCCTCCTCCTCCTTCCTCCTCGTCCTCGTCCTCCTCCTCCCCTGCCTTCTCCATCCCTCGCCCCCCTTCTCCTCCTCCTCCTCCTCCTCCTCCTCCTCCTCCGACGACGACGACGACGACGGCGATTCCGTCTCCATCCTCCCCCTCTTGGGGCACGACGGCATCACCAGCCTGCTGTTCCACTGCGTGCTCCTACGCATCCTTGATCAGGGCAACTCGCCTGGGCATCGTTTGTGGGCGGGCTGGTGGAAACATTTCGCTATTTTCGGCGATGACGGGCGTCATGGGGGGAAAGGGGGGTCGGGGTACGACGTACCACCCCCCCCCGCCGTGTGGCTGCGGCACCACAGCCGCGCCCGCGCACACGACGATGAGCGACGAGCGACGACGACGACGCGAGCAGCATGCAGGTGTAGATCTGCCCCACAGCGCATGTGTACACCACAATGCTCGCGTGCAACATAGCGCGCGTGTACACCTCAGCGCCTGCGTAGCGTACATCGCAACAGCCGTCTGCAACGCAGCGCCTGCGTACACCACAGTGCTTGCGTGCACCACACGCTGGTGTATACCACAGCGAATGTGCACACCGCAGCAACCATGTGCAACACAGCGCCCATGTACACCACATTGCTTGCGTGCACCGCAAAGCCTGTGCACACCACGGCGCTTGTCTGCACCACAACATCCGCGTGCAACGCAGCGCTGGTGTACACCACAACGCCTGCGTGCACAGGACGAGTGAAAGGAGCATGTCGATGAGGATCTGCTGCGGACAGCTAAGCACCACGCCAGGGAAGTGCTGATAATCGACTGCGACGTCCTCCCCTCCTCCCTCCTCCACCACTTCCTCCTCCCCCTCCTCCACCTCCCCCCCTCCTCGTCCTCTTCGTCCTCCTCCTCCTCCTCCTCTTCTCCTCTTTCTCCTCTTTCTCCTCGTCCTCGTCCGCCTCCTCCTCCTCCTCCTCCTCCTCCTCCTCCTCCTCCCACTCCCGCCCTCCTTTTCCCCCCCCCCCCCCCCCCCCCCGCCCTCCTCCCCACTCCCCCACTCCCCCTTCCCACCTTCCCCCCCCGCCCTCCTCCTCCTCCTCCTCCTCCTCCGCCTCCTCCTCCTCCTCCTCTCCCCCCCTCCTCCTCCTCCTCCTCCTCCTCCTCCTCCTCCGGCTGCTCCTGCCCCTCCTCCTCCTCTCCTCCTCCCTCCTCCCTCCTCCTCCTCCTCCTCCTCCTCCTCCCATTCCTCCCATTCCTCCTCCCTCACCCTTCCCCCCTGTCGTGCGGGTCGGCGCTGCAGCGCACGTGCGCATCTCAGCGTGCACCTCACAATGGCCGAATGAAGCTTCCACTTGGTTCTCGAGTGGCCAGTTCTGCTGGAACCTCCTGGACGCATACGGGAAGAGCTAGGATGATGCGGGCGGTCTCGGGAGGATTCGTATACTCAGGCGGCGCTCGCTTTTCCAAATTGATTCCCTTCCAAATCATATATACACAGTTGTTTCTGTGGAGTCCACAGGAGCTCCATTTTGTTATAAGGATGCCATTCTGAAATTCTATGTGCAACAGTCGTGTTCTGTTGCACAAGGCTGCTGTGGTGCACACAGGCGCCATGGTCTACACAGGCGCTGTAGTGCACGCAGGCACTGTGGTGTACACAGGTGCTGTGTTGCACACGGCGGATGTGATGTACGCAAGCGCTGTGGTGTACATAATCGCTTCGGTGCCCGCAGGCACTGTGGCACACACTGGCGCTGTGTTGCACGCGGCTGTATGGTGTACATAGGCGGTGTCGTGTACACCAGCGCTGTGGTGCACGCAAGCAGTGTGGTGTATACAAGCGCTGCGGTGCAGATCGCCAGCTACATGCTACTGCTACCCGGCCTCGGTCATTCCTAGGCAATCCCAGACGCCGCCGGCGCGAAACGTGACGTCACTGGCCCCCTCCCCCCCTTCCCAGGTGATCGCTGTCGTCGCCTCCGACTCTTTTATGAAAAAACACAACACACGTTTCTGGCCGCGTCCGCGCGCACGGCGACGATGGGCGACGAGCGACGAGCGACGAACACGACGACGACGATGACGACGACGATGGCGACGACGACAACGACGACTGTGGACATTCGTATGCGGATCCCGATGCGCAAGGCGGCAGTGCCCAACGCGCACTGGGGGGGGGGAGCGTTACGTCATAGGGGGGGGCGGCGGGTGCCATGACGCCCGTCATGCCCCAAGCAAGGAACACTCTCGTGGGTTTAGGCGAAGCGGCTAGAATTTCTCCTGCAGCGTTCCTCCTGTTAGGGTGAGCTTCTTAGCGCACACCTTCAGGATGCTCCCAAGGCACAAGGGAGGATGGGGAGGCGAAGGAGGAGAAGACCGGGTGCACGTATGGCCGGCCCCAGCTGTCCACTTCGCTCATCGATCGCATCAGGGTGCGTCTGGTGTCCACCTGGGAGGGGGCGAGGGATAGAAGGAAACAGACTGCATAAACATACACCCTGCGAAATGCTCAAGAAATCATGGGTTGAGAAACTCATACTCTCAGGACTTGAATGAAAACCCAACACTTCTTTACAATCTTAAGATTTACATGGAAACGTTCAGAGTAATCGAGACTCTGGCCGAAAACTTAAGTTGAAGGGGCCCCAGGACACACAAATAAATACACACAAATAAAAATATTCCTCATATTTTCTTATAGTTTCTAGGTTTCTGTCTTCCCCCCCACTTCCCATATTTTCCTATATTTTCTGGGAATCGACGAATAATTGTGTCTGTGTGTGTGTTTTTTTCCCTCCTGAGTAATTGAGACTCTGGCCGAAAACTGAAGTTTTCTTAAGCATCGCCTGAGGTGTACACTCCGGAGGTCCGCGCGGGTCTCCTGGGCCGACGCTGGGCCCCTCCTGGGCGGCGCCTCGGGGTCGCGCCGGCCCAGGACACCTGCGCGAGCCTCAGGGCGTCCGTGTGCATACAGCTGACTCATACCCATGAGAAGAGAAGCGGAGGATCAACGGAAGAATACTGGTAGAAGCTATCTATATATACATATATATATATATATATACTGTTCCGCCCTCGTGGATACCCGTCCCCAGGCGGCTGGGAAGCGTGTGCCCCGACGCGTCCATGGTGGACGTAAGAACTTCACAGTGGCCCTGGGACAGGCGTCCCACGAGGCCAAGCGCTTGTTTCATGTCGTCATTCCTCCGCTGAGAAGGGTGGAACGGGAAGGACAGGAGGAGGATCAGGAGAGGCAAGGGAGGCGAAGGAGGAGGCATGGAAGGAGGAATCATGGCAAGAGGGAGGGAGGAGTGCCTGGGGGGAAGGGAGGATGGGGAGGATGAGCCTTGAATGTGAACATGGCGAGCGATCCTGTCCCGCCGGCGGCCAAGTACAGGACCGCGATGAAGGACATAAACTTGTGGCGGTAGCGGGAGAAACCGAGACACACGGCGAGGAAGAGGGCGATGGCCTCTCAAGCGGAGGGAGGAGGCAAAGGAGGAGGGGGAAGCGCCAGAAAAATGTAAGAAAACGAATGCGATCAGAATAATGGCACGAATTAAACATACCAACATAGTACTAAGAAGAAAAAGAAGACGAAGAAATAAGAACAAGTAGAGCAAGACAAGACATCGGCACAGACACCGTCACTCTGGGAAAAAAAAACAAAAAAAAAAAAAAGAGAAACAAACAATAAAAAAAAAAAGAAAAATAAAAAAAAAAAAAAAACAAAAAAAAAAAAAAAAAAAAAATAGAAAGAGGGTCTGTGCGCACTTCTCTGAAAAAAAAAAAGAAAAGAAAGAGAGGAGTTCTCTGCAAAAAAAAAAAAAAAAGAAAATGTAAGACAAAAGGGAAAAAAAAAAGAAAAAAAGAGAAACTGAAAAGAAAAAAAAGACAAAAAAACTGAAAACTGAAAAAAAAAGAAAGAAAAAAAAAAAAGAAAAAAAAAAGAAAAAAAAAAAAAAAAACCAGCTCGGGCGCCGGACCTCCTCCCTGGCGTAGCGGGCGCGCCAGAGGCGGCGCCGGAGGCGCCGCCGTGGGTGGCCCAACGCCGACCAGGGAAAACATCCGCGCGGACCTCCGTAGGCTCTGGAGCTTGCGCAGCTCTCGCTCTCGGCAGGAGAGGAACAGGGCGGGCGCGGGCCCGGACGCAGGGCCGAAGGGTTCAGTCGGGCGTGTCCCCCTACAGGGGGATTTTGGGCGAAAGGTGAAACATACGCAAAAGAAAGCACCGAAATGGCCAAAAACGACTCCAAAAAATAGTCCCCATACTATTTTTGGACTATTTTTTGACTATGCTTTGGGGTATCCTGCTTTTGTTCGTCGAAGGTCCCCCTGTGTAGGGGGACGCGCCCGACTCAAACGAAGGGTGGAGAATGGGGGGGGGGGGCGCGCGGGGGCGACGGCGGGGCGAGCCCCCGAGGAGCGGGGACGTCTCCCCGAGCTGGCGGGCGGGGGAGGCCGAGGGCTCGGCGCGCGGAGGCCTCGTCACGCGCCACGGGCCTTGGCGCCGGAGGCGCCAGACACATCGTCACCTCACTCACCTCGTAGGAGGTCGTTTCCCGAACTCCACGGCCAGAGAGCGCCCACCCCGACGCATAGACTAGAAGATTTCTCGGCGCGCGCGCGTCGTAGGAGGTCGTGTACCCACCTCGTAGGAGGTCGTTTCCCGAGCGCCACGGCCAGAAAGCGCCCACCACGACGCATAGACTAGAAGATTTCTCGGCGCGCGCGTCGCCTCTGGGGGGCGGCGCCCGCATAGCATTAGTATGTTGGGGTGGCGCCGATGTCGCCGAGCAGCGCAAGAGCTGGCGGTCTAGTTCCGGGAGCCCTGCAGGTGGAGCCTCTCGGCCCAGCCGTTGTCCCAGCGAAGTGCGTTGCCCCTCCCAGAGCAAAGAAGAGTCTTCCTGCTGACGCTGTCTGGAGGGGGAGGAGGAAGGCGCAGGCCTCGATGCCCAGCAAGAAGTTGCACTTTATCCCGTTGGAGGCAAAGTCATTGAGCAGCTGGCAGCGGTACCCACGCCAGGGGCAGTAGTCTTCAGAAGTGTACCTCTTCGTCTGCTTCTGCGCCCACTTCATGTACCCGAACACCTGGACGTAGGTCGGGGCCTCCCGGACGCCGTAGAGCGGCAGACCCACCTGGGTCCCATTGAAGCAGCAGGTGAAATCCCTCCAGCCGACATTCTCATGTTCCCGCGGCGGGCACACGGCCTCAAGCCCCTTGTTGAGCAGGGACCGACCGTCCCGGCATTTCTATAGTCCTGCCATGAACTGTTCTTAGAACCCCAAAATGTTCTAAGAACAGAAACAATGTCCTTAGAACAAAACCCGATGTGTTTAACCAAGGCAGGCACAACCAGGAATGTACTAAGAACATGTCGTGGGACCCACAAAAGATTATTAGAACATTGTTTGGTAGGACTATAGACACGCCAGGACGCTTCGCCACTGCTTGACCTTGTGCTTCGGGCACTCCTGGTAGCCGATGGGGCAGACCTTGTCGGCCTGCTCCGGCGGACCCTTCTCGCAGCCGTACCTCAGGTGGAGGGCTGAAAAAGTACTACGATGATGTCGGGCCTGTCCCCCTACAGGGGGATTTTTCGACGAAAAATAAAAAATACCCGTCCCCAGACTATTTTTGGATGATTGTTTGATTATTTTTGGGGTATCTTTTATTCTTCGTCGAAAATCCCCCTGTAGGGGACAGGCCCGACTGAATACTACGAGGCGTCCCACGGAGGCCCTCCAGAAGCAAACATTGTCCCATTCCCTATGGGAAACGCACCTCTTCAGCACACTCGCATTCTGGGCTTCCACGCGGCCCACAACGGCCCAAGAAACCTCCAAGATCGACCCTCCGCAACCCAAGAGGCTTTACAAAAGGCTCCACGACGGCTTGAACAACCAGCGAGCCAGGAGGCCCAGGCGCAGCCGACTGTACTTTCCAGCGCTCGAGCGGGTGCCAACAAGAGCAACTGCCGGCCAACACGCGACAAGTCCGTGTAGCGACGGCTCTGGCGCTGGCTTATTCTAATGCCGCTCGAATCGTGGAATACTGATGAGTATCGTTTAACGGATCCCCGTCCCCAGCGGCGTGGCCTGGGCCCCACTGGCCGATTTACCCCCTAGATGGGGATATAGGCCTCTCTCTCCCTTCGGGTTTCGAGGGGCGTATCCCCAAGTGGGGTGGCAATCTGGTGGGGGTCTCGAGGGGGATGGGGATGGGGATGGGGATCGGTTACACGATACCGAACTGAATGATCGCGGCTTTGCGTCAGCGTGAAGTCGGGCGTGTTCCCCTCCAGGGTGATTTTGGGCGAAAAATAAAAAAAATCGCCAAGAAAGCCCCCCCCCCAATACGCAAACATAGTCCAAACATCGCCCCCAGGCTGTGTCTGTTACTGTTCAGGGGGGCGTAAGACCCGGGTACAGGGGACTCGGAAATCCCCGACGAGGTCGTCAAAAAAATGACGAGGCCGAGCCTGCATTTTGACGAGGCCTCCCGCTGCAGACATCCCACGAAACTCCTACTCGTCAAAATCCGAGTCGCGGTCGTCGAAAAACGATGGCGAACCCGAGTCCTGGCAAACCCGGGTCTTACGCTCCCCCGAACTGTGCTTGAACGTTCCGCCTGTAGATGGGACAGGCCCGGCTCAACGTCAGCGCAGGCCGTTCCACATCGGCCGACTCGGGGCCACCGGCGGCGCTCAACCTCGGGCGCCGCCGCGCGGGGGGTCGCCGCCACGCCGGCAGGGCGCGAGCCTGCCGCGCAGCCGCCCTGCGCCCGAGAGAGGCGTCGCCGCCTGCTCCCGGGGCTCCGAGGTGCCCGACGCTGGTGCGGCGGGGCCGCCTCCTGCTCTCCCCAGGGAGAGGGAAGGGACGGGGGGGAAAGAGGAGGGGGAGGGGAGGGGGAGGGGGAGGAGGAGGAGGAGGAGGAGGAGGAGGGGGAGGAGAGGAGGAGGAGGGAGGGGGAGGCGGGGGAGGGGGAGGAGGAGGAGAGGAAGGAGGAGGAGGAGGAGGAGGAGGAGGAGGAGGAGGAGGACGACGGGGAGGAGGACGAGGAGGACCAGTGTAAAACCAAGAGTCTTCAACGATGTTGGAATCAACCTTGCCTCCAAATTCCCTCTCCATAGGCCCCTTATAACGGTTGATTTCCTTTGAGGGAACTGCCTCGTTGGAAGACAACCTTTTGAAGACCCTGAAGCATGCATAAACATTGTTCTCGTCATTCCAGCGCCAGCGATCAACCTGACTGTTGCGTCTTGGCGATCGTAAATCATGCCTGGGACTTCAACACCGCGAAACTACATACTGCTGCACCCGCATATTCCTGAACCCTTCCGAAACACCATTTCTTGTAAGTTGATCATGGGCATCCGTGACGCTCTTGTACAACTTATAAGCGAATGTGCGCAGCGCTTATGCGAGAACCACATCTTGAAGAAGAACCGCCCTCATTCCGTGAAACCCTCGCAAATGTTGACAACACATGTGCGTGGCGCTAAAGCGAGAACCACATGTTGAAAACAACTCGCCCTCAATATGTGAAACTCTTGCAACTGTTCAAAAGAAGTTTGCGTCGCGCTAAGGCGAGAAACACATTTTGAAAAAGGCCCGCCATCCATCTGTGGAATTATTGCACATGTTTAAAACGAATGTGCCGCGGCGCTAAGGCGAGAACCACATGTCGAAAACGGCCAGCCCTCCATCTGTGAAACTGAAACTGTTTCCAAGTTTGAGTTCCAGCAACATAAATGGTGAGGAAGTCTCAGGCGAAACGCCCGGTCCGACCTAAAAACTTGACCCGGGGTGCGACAGGGAGGAATTATTCATGAGGAACAACTATGGAGGAGAAGGGGGAGGAGAAAGAGGAGGAGGAGGAGGAGGAGGAGGAGGAAGAGAAGGAGGAGGAGGAGGAGGAGGAGGAGTGAGGGGAGGAGGAGAGGGAGGAGGAGGAGAAGGAGGTGGAGGAGGGAGGGAGAGGAGGGAGGAACAGGAGAGGGAGGAGGAGGAGAAGGAGGAGGACAAGAGGAGGAGGAGGTGGAGGAGGAGGATGAGAAGCGGGAGATACCCTTTTTGCACCCTGGGGTGGTGGCGAGCAACGGCGCCTCCCTTGCAAAAAACTGTCAGAAATTTCGGCTCGGGGGGGAGGGGGGGGGGAGGGAGGAGGAGGAGGAGGAGGAGGGGAGGAGGAGGAGGAGGAGGAGGAGGAGGAGGAGAGAGGAGGAGGAGGAGGAAGAGGAGGAAGAGGACGAGGACGAGGAGGAGGAGGAGGAGGAGGAGGAGGAGTGAGGAGGAGTGAGGAGGAGAAGGAGGAGGAGGAGGAAGGAGGAAGAGGAGCAGGAACAGCAGCCATTTGTGGAAGACGATCCGACCAACTACTAAAAAAGACGACACCCGCTTGTCACCATGCCCTGGGAAAACCTCAACAACGACATCAACAAAACCGTGATAAGGCTAAGGTACCTACACTTCAACTTAGACGGCACCGAAAGAAGCATAAAGACCCTGTACAAGATCTTCTACCAACAGCATGGCAAACAATACGAGTTCCAGATCGACGCGGACCTCGGCATACGCACCAAGTTCACAAGGGACAACAGGACCACGTTCCTCAGCTCAATGGCCGACCCACAACCCAAACAAACACAGCAGGCTCAGAGCTACTGTCACTAACCAATTGCTTGGCAGACGCCCTTATACACCTCAGGTGCATCAACACTACACACACACCTTCGGCCACATGCATACCGGAGAAGAAGCGCAGACACATCACACCACCATCCACATACGACCAACCTGAATACGTAGAGCTACACGGCGCGACTGACTACGAAAACTAATTGTTGGACGCATGGAGAGGCCCGGTACGCAAAAAACCTGACCACTTCCCACCTCGAAGACCTAAGCCACCCACGCACTACGACCTGACCTCACCTATAGCTACCAACCCCATGTGGCCCCGAACGCTATGCCACTTAGCCCTGTTAGGGGGGCGTTAGGACTTTTTCGGGGAGGGTCGAACATAATGCTGTCTTTAGTTGCGGGGCCCAAGAACCGCTGAAAACCTTAGAAAATTATCCGAATCAATTTGTTTTTGCCCGAGGGTTTCCCCTTCCGGAGAATCCTGGGGCCTGCGATGGCAGTTTTTCGCTGGATTTCCAAACATAAAAAAGTGTCCCATTGCGGGCCCCCAGAAGCCCCGAATAACTAAAGAAAAACCCGAGGAGTTTTCGAGTGCTTTCCTCCCCGGAAAATCCTGGAGCATGGGCTGGCCGAAGAACTCCCGAACAAGTACAGGAACCAAAATGTGTTTTAAATATTTTTTTTTTCGCCGCGGGGTTGCTCTGTTGTTTGTTCAAAGAATTGTCACAACTAGTTGTGTTTTGAAGTGCAAGGCCCCGAACCCCAGAAAGACCAATAAACAGAGCAGAGTTGGCGATTTTGGTTCTGGAGCTGTCCCCCCTGGAGCCTGTGCTGGTCAAAGAGCCCTCGAAAAAACCCAGAAAAGAACCAACAACAACCAAAACAACGAATTGAGTCAAGCGGTTGTTCTATGGTTTTTTCTGGAGGGGTGGTGTCAGCATATTTTTTGTGTTTAAATGTGGGGGGCCCAGAACCCCCGAGCAACTTCTGAAAAAAAACCGAATTGGGGGTGGGGGTCGGGGGTTTTCACCACTGGAGCCAGGGCTGGCCCGAGAACCCCCGAAACAACCGGAAAAACCTTCGAGCTGTGTTTGCTTGTATCGGAAAAGTGTTCGGGAAGGCTTCGAACATTGTATTGACTTAACTCGTGGTGTCCAGGACCCCCAGAAACAAAACCCAAATGCGCAAGTTAGATTTTTTTTTGTGGGGGGGTCCTCCCCCTGGAGCCTGGGCTGGCCAGAGACCCCCCGACAAAAACACAGAAAATCCTCGAGCTAAGGTTCTTGTCTTTGTTTCTTCGAGGGGGGGCTCAGAAATGGCTGTGTGCGTTTACTGCGGTGCTCCAGAGCCCCCGGAAAGATCTGCGGATAAAAAAAGCCGAGCTCGGGAGGGGGGTCCGGGGTTTTACCCCTGGAGCCTGGGCTGGCTGAGAACCTCAATAAAAAAAAAGGACACCAAAAACTCCCGAGTTGGGTGGGTGGGATGTTTGCCTGTGTTTTGGAGTGTGTGTGTGTTGTGTGTTGTGTGTGTTGTGTGTGTTGTGTGTTGTGTGTTGTGTGTTGTGTGTTGTGTGTTGTGTGTTGTGTGTTGTGTGTTGTGTGTTGTGTGTTGTGTGTTGTGTGTGGTGTGTGGTGTGTGGTGTGTGGGTGTGTGGGTGTGTTGGTGTGTTGGTGTGTTGGTGTGTTGGTGTGTTGGTGTGTTTGTGTGTCTGTGTGTTTGTGTGTTTGTGTGTTTGTGTGTTTGTGTGTTTGTGTGTTTGTGTGTTTGTGTGTTTGTGTGGTTTGTGTGTGTTTGTGTGTGTTTGTGTGTGTTTGTGTGTGTTTGTGTGTGTTTGTGTGTTTGTGTGTTTGTGTGTTTGTGTGTTTGTGTGTTTGTGTGTTTGTGTGTTTGTGTGTTTGTGTGTTTGTGTGTTTGTGTGTTTGTGTTCAAGTTCCCAACCCCCGTGGGGGGGGTTGGGAACTTGCCGCGGCCGTGGGCTCGAGGGCCCACCTGCTGTTTTGGCCGGGCTGCGGGCGCCGCGGGGCGGCGCATGCACCCGGGCAGCCATGCCGTCTCGTGGCAACCGGGCGGGCAGACGTGCACCTGGCTGTGCGTCCCAGTGCCCTGCGTCCCCGCGGGCTGGGGCTGGCGGGTCCACGCTACCCCAGTCGCGCGGGGAGCGTGTGGGGGAGTGCCCGTGGCACCCGGCACCTGGGCCGCAGGCGGCAGCTCCGAGGGCCCCCTCGGCAGCGCCGATGCGGACCCCGTGGGTGCGGGTGCGGGCCCCGCAGAGGGCACCCTCGCCGCCCCCTCCGGCGAAGGCCCGGCCGGGCTCGAGGCCGGCTCCCGCGGGGGCGCCGGCGACGGCGCCGAGGGCGACGCTGCGGCCGGCCCCGGTGACCCCCCCCCGGCGGGAGGCGGCGCTCCTGCGCGGGAGGGAGGCGCCGACGACGGCGCCCCCTGGGCCCGGCCGCGCCGCGGCGCCCGCGCGCGCCCGCAGCCCGCGGGCTGGGCAGGGGCCGGCGACGCAGGCTACTGGGCGCCGCTTGCGCCGGCGCAGGGCACGCTCGAGCAGCAGCCCCAGCGCCCGGGAGCCGCGGCGCCGGCGCAGGCGCCCGCACCGGGAGCGCAGCCCGAGCGAGCGGGCTACCCGCCGGCGCCGCACCCGCCGGAGCAGCCGCACGCGCGGCCGCTCCCCAGCCCCCCCGGGCAGGGCGGAGGCAGCGGCCACGAGCTGCCCCGCGGCGGGCGCCGAGCGGCGAGCGAGCCCCCCGGGCCGGCGACCCCGCGGCGGCGGCTCCAGCAGCTCCCCCGCACGGGCGGCCGGCCGGAGCCGCGAGCAGGAGCTCCCCGCGGACGGGACGCTTCTCGCAGGGCCGGGCGCGGCGGCGGCGGCGGTGGCTGCCCCGGCCAGCCGCGGCAGCAGCTACAGCGACGCCACGAGCGGCTCCGGGAGCGGCTCCCCGGGGGCGGCGGCGCGGACTCCCGCGACGGCTCCGCCCACGGCGGCAGCGCTGGGAGCAGGGGCTCCGACGGCAGCTCCGCCCACGGCGGCAGCGCCAGGAGCAGGGGCCCCGACGGCGGCTCCGACTGCGGCGGCAGCGCCGGGAGCTGGGGCTCCACCGGCAGCTCCGCAGGCAGCGGCAGCGCCAGGAGCAGGGTCCGGCGGCGGCGCGGCCGCCGCGGCGGCCGGCGGCGCGGGCAGCGCGCCGCGGGCGAAGGGCCCGAGGGACCCGCAGGCAGCGCCCCCCGCGGAGGCGGTGGCGGCGGCGCTCAGGGCGAGCGGCTGGGGCTTCGCGGCCGAGGGGGTCGCGGCTGGCGTCCTAGCCGAGGCGGTGGCTGCCGGCCTTCTCCGACGGGAGGGCCGCCGGCGCTCCCGCTAGACGCGGGCGAGCACCCCATCGAGCGCGAGTACGACGGGCTCGACTGGGCGCAGCTCGCAGGCCAGCCGGGCGAGGCTGGCGCTTCAGGCTCCCCGGCCCCGGCTGAGCAGGGGCGCGCCGCGGCTGCCGCCGTCGCCACCCCGCCGCGGGCGCGGGGCCAGGCGGCCCCCGCCGCGGAAGCTCCGACGGCGGCTCCGCCTGCGGCGGCGGCAGCGCCGGGAGCGGGTGCTCCGACGGCAGCTCCGCCTGCGGCGGCAGCGCCGGGAGCGGGGGCTCCAACGGCCGCTCCGCCCGCGGCGGCAGCGCCTGGAGCTGGGGCCCCACCGGCGGCCCCGCTGGCCTCGGGGGCGGCCGCGCCGGGAGCGGAGCCGGCGAAGCGGCGGCTCTGGGCTGACCTGGCGGCGGAGGAGGCCGCCGGGCTCTACGCCCCGCCGGCGACGACCCTGCCCGCGGGGGACACGCGGGCTGGCGGCGCGGTCGCCGGAGCCGCCACAGGCGCCGCGGCGGCGGCGCGCGCGGAGGCGGCGGCCCGCGCTGTGGCGGCCGCTCAGGCGGAGGCCCGGGCCGCGGCCGCGGACGCGGCCGCCGCGGAGGCCGCGGAGGCGCTGCGCGAGGAGGTGTGCGACCTCCTCCAGCGCGGCTGGACGCCGGTCCGGGCCGCCGCACGCCACCTCGGCCTGCCCGAGGGCCGGCGTCTGCCTGCGGCCCGCGGCCGGGTGTCGCGGCAGGTGTCGCGCCTGGCCGCGCCGCAGCTCCTCGAGCTCGCCGAGCTCCTGGGCGCCGCGGCCTAGCCGCGGGGGCGCGGCGCCGGGCTGCGCAAAGCCGCAGCCCGGCTGAGGCGGGGGCCCGCCGGTCCGCGCGCGGGCGGGCGCGCCTCCTTCTGCGTTTGCTGCTGCTTCTGCTGCTGCTTCCTCCCTTCCTCTCCCCCCTCCCCCTTCTGCTCTCCTCTTCCTCCTTTGCCGCGGGGCGACCTCTCGAGCTAGTAAAAAAGTGTTTGTGTGTTTGTGTGTTTGTGTGTTTGTGTGTTTGTGTGTTTGTGTGTTTGTGTGTTTGTGTGTTTGTGTGTTTGTGTGTTTGTGTGTTTGGGTGTTTGTGTGTTTGTGTGTTTGTGTGTTTGTGTGTTTGTGTGTTTGTGTGTGTGCGTGTGTGCGTGTGCGTGTGCGTGTGCGTGTGTGTGTGGGTGTGTTTCTTCCGGGGGGGGGATAGCTTTTTCATTGTGTGGCGCCAGAACCCCCGAAACAATTCAGAAGAACTCCCGAGTTGTGTTTTTGTTCGCAGGTCTCCCCCCTTGGAAAGCCTCGCGAAAAACTTCGGACATCCCCCCGAAACAACCCGAAACAAACCAATGAGGGGTTTCTGGGGGGTTAGGCGAACTGACACACCCTACTGGAGGAGGAGGAGGAGGAGAAGGAGGAGGAGGAGGAGGTGGAGGAGAGCGGAGGGGGAGGAGAAGGAGGAAGAGGAGGAAGAGGAGCAGAGGACAGGGGAGGATGAGGAAGAGCGATCCCCCAACGCCCCCCCGTGAATGCGTTGGAGCTTCATCCGACCACGGACGCGCCTCAGGACCATCTCGCACGGCGTCTTCGTGCTCTGCTCGCAAATGGTCGTGGTCGTGCTGGTGTTGCGGCAATGCGCCACGCGATCTGCCGGCCGGCTGGGGATCTCGAACGAGCCCTTGCTGTCGTACTCGTCGGGGGGTGGGAGGGGCGGGGAAGGCGAGGGGGAGGGAAGAGGGAGGGGGGGAGAGGGGGGAGAGCTTGTGTGTTTCAGCAGTTTCTCTGTGCTCAAGTGGCGATTTGGGGGGAGGAACAGAGAGGCAGGAGGTGCAGGGGGGGATGAAGAATTGAAGGGAGGAGGGGCTGGAGGATGGGGCGACGAAGAAGGATGACGAAGGGCAGACGGAAGCAGAAAAGCAGAAGGGGAGGATGTGAATGGAGCAGGAGGAGGATGGAGGAGGAGGAGGCGGAGGAGGAGGAGGAGAAGGAGTAGGAAGTAAATTTAGGATAGGAGAAGTGGGAGGATTGGGTGGGACAAGTTCAGGCGAAGATAGTGGAAGAAAGGACTAGCAAAGCTTGGTGTTAGCGCACCCCCTTGCTTGCTGTTTGTCCGCACGCCTACGCCATGTATCAAGCGGACCCGAAGACGTGTGCCACAGAGGAGCACAAGCACGCAGCGGAAAGGACCCCCCATTGCCCACTCCCGCCTCCGAAACAACAAACTCCGAATCCCAGCAGGCATCCGCCCCTCACCAGTATCCGAGCCCTCCCAAGGCACGCTTTCCGAGCCGCGCCCAGCAAGGGCGCCATACTTCGCGCTTCGCGCTGCGCGAAGCGCGAATGATTTCGCGCTTTCGCACCGCCCCCAAGGGGAGGATGAAGAGGATTAGGAGGAATCGGAGCTGAACCGCGAAGCGCGAATAACTTCGCGCCCTCGAGGGCGCCCTTGCGCCCAGCGGTGGCGACCAAAGCCCCTGCCGATTGGCACGAGGAAGAGGCCTCCCTGATAGGGAGCCCACAGAAGACGTACGCGCCCGACCACGTAGGTGAATACGGCCCCCATGTCCGCTAGACCAGCCTCGTGACTCGTGACACAAACGTTCGCAAAATGCGTGCTCTCGAGACAAACGTGGATTCATGCACGTGTACGCACGTCCTTCTCTCGCTCCTGACCTGAAGGGGACGGACGAGCCCTGGACCCCTGGAGAGCTTCCCCAGGGCATCGGCGCTCCGCCCTGGGTCGTGCTCTTAGTGGGCCCCGGAAACGGTGGGGCTGATTTTTTACCGTTTCCAAAAAAATGCCCCTTGAAAATGGAAATGGCAAAAACACTGCGCCCGGAAACGGCAACAAAACAACGGCTCCAGATTTTTGGAACCGGAGCGGGAACCCGTAAAAGCACGGCGACGGAACCGGCAACAAAAATGGCGTCGGAACCGGCAAGAACTGCAAAACGGGACCGGTAGAAAAAACCGGCCCTGTCGTTTCCAGGGCCCACGGAGCCCCGGACCCCCGGAGAGCTTCCCCATGGGGCATCGGCGCGCCGCCCCGGGTCGTGCTCTTAGTGGGCCCAGGGAGCGGCCCGAGCGGAGGCGGCAAGAGACCTCTCAGGGGCCACGTCCACATCATGGCTGGCAAGTCTAAAGGGACCCTGGGACACACAAATCAATACACACATAGAAATATTCCATATATAATTATATTCCTACAATTTGGGGGTGTTCGTCTTCCCCCCCACTTCCCATACTTTGCCATATGTTCCTGGAAATCGACGGATAATTGTGTCTGTGTTTTTTTGTATCCCTCCTGAAAGCAACGGACCCCGAACCCTTTTGGAAGGGGATCTAATTTAGGAGGTCCACAGCATCAAGGATTTGGGGGTCCTGTTAACCGGGCGCATCAACCCAAGCCACCCATACCTTTTCAACCCCTGGTGCTGAGACGGTGACCAAAGATAGGCTACGCCATGACTGCATCATCAGGATCGGGGGTTCTATGACTCTTGATGGCATCAGTGCCCCTCGAGCCAATCCTTCACGGCGAGGCCCGTAGGGCCAGCAGGACGAGAGAACGCCGCCCCCCGGCCACTCGGGGAGGCCGGGCGAGGCGCGAGGGCCTTCCCCCTCCTCCTCCTCCTGCTCCTCCTCCTGCTCCTCCTGCTCCTCCTCCTCCTCCTCCTCCTCCTCCTCCTCCTCCTCCTCCTCCTCCTCCTCCTCCTCCCCCTCCCAGCAGGAGGTGGAGGAGGAGGGAGGTCCAGCGCAGATCCGAGCCATCCGCGCGGACCTCCGAGTCGTGATGTCTGTGCCACCCTTCGTTCCCCATAGAGGGGGGGCCCCCCTGGGAGCCCTGGGCGCTCGCCTCGCCGCGAACCGCCCCGGGATCCGCTGAAGGGGCCCTGGGACACACAAATAAATACGCATAAACAAAAACATTCCCCATATTTCCCCATATTTTCTGGGTTTCTGTCGCCCCCCCCACTGCCCACATTTTCACATATTTTTTCCTGGGAAACGACGATGAATTGTGTCTGTGTGTTTTTGCTCCTCCTGATCCGTGCGTCGCAGTCTCACCTAGAGCCGTGGCCAGGGGCCACGGGGCGTGCACGGATCCACCTCGGCTCGAGAGCTGCCGACGTGTGGTGCAGGGCCCAGGCCGTGGGTCCAAAAACCATGGATCGGGGGAGGTGCCCTCCCCAAAACTGCGGCCGGTGCCGCCTCGCTGGGCGGCGGAAGTCCGCGATGTCCCATGGAAGCGGGACCCGTCGCTACTCCACGCACCCTTGATCCATGTTTGGACGCCGCGCGGCCCCTCGTGAGAACCCCAACTGATGTGCCTGCGGACCCCTGTCAACTTGCTCGCTCTGGGGACCTTCCTGGAGCCAATCGCTCCACTCGGTGCGCGTCGATGCTGCGTCGAACGTCCGTCGACCTTGAGTCGAGCTGACTCAGAGTCGAACTTGAGTCGAGCAGGTCCGCTAGGTGGGCCCCAAGAGGGTCCCCCGAACGAACGTCTAAACCCGCCCGGGCCTGCGGATGGAGCCCCCGAGAGACGCTCGGATTCTCGAGGTGGCCTTGGCAGTGAGATCTCTGCACGCTCCTGGAGCCTCTGGCCCCCTGCCTGCGCCGTCCACCCACGAGGCGTCGCATACCGAAAAAGGCCGCCGGGACAAGCGGGATCGGTGGTTCAAAGATGGGGTCCCGAGCGATGGGGACCTAAGGATAGGAGGGGGTCCAAAGGTGGATTTACGTTGTTCGAGGCACCTCATCCTTAGGGCCCCATCCCTCAGCACCCCATCTTTGAACCACCGACAGGAGGCTGAGAGAGCACGTTCTTGGTTTATCCCGGCCAGCTCCTCGTCGTCTTCATGGCACATGACCCGGACGTCACCCAGAATCTGCATATCCCTACAGTCGATGCAGCTCCCCCGTGGGATCTCACCCCCGCATATCCGGTTCCAGTGGTCGCTCAGCGTCCATCGCTCAAGCTTGGTGTCGGAGTAGCTCGTTAAGAAAGAGATATTGATGGCCTCCCGCGTCTCTAGTAGGTAGGAAGGGCTGATCACGCGCGTCTCAGGGGCGTTCACCCTCGGGTTGATCATCAGCCAATACTTCGACACCCACGCGTAGAGCAGCATAATCAACGCGCAGCACCCGAAGAAGGTGTTGAGGTATTCGCAATGGAATCCGACGACCCCCGCTCGCCGGGGGTGACGGGGCCTGGCAGAGGCCGCGCGGCCAGGGCAACATCCGCAGCCTACCGCTCTCATCCCTATCATGGGGGCCGGCGGCGGTGCGCAAACCTCGGGGACACGCCGCCCTTCGGCGGCTTCCCCTGGGAGGGCGGGGGGTGCTTCGATATGAGCAAAGGGCAGGCAACACCGACCACCACCACCAGCCCGAAGATGAAGGGGCCCTGGGACACACAAATAAACACACACACAAATAAAAGGATCCCCCATATTTTCCCATATTTTCTGGGTTTATGTCTTCCCCACCACTGCCCATATTTTCCCATATGTTCTGGGGAATCGACGATTAGTTGTGTCTGTGTGTTCTTCTCCTCCTGAGAAGAGGCAGGGGGGCTCCTGGTGGTGTGGTCCCCCTTCTCCGCTCGAGACACCCCCAGTCCTCGGCTCGGGGAGGGGCTGTGGGTCGTATTGCCTGGTTGCGGTGGTGGTATCCTTTTTCCCACGCGCGCTTCGCGCGCGCTCAGGTTCTAGCGCAGTCTTAGCCAATCTCAAGAGATGGGATGCGGATGGACATCATCCCGCAAGGATCACACTATGGGAGTGTGCTTTCTGACCTGATGGACGCTTCGGGGGTCGCTGAATAAGGCTCTAGGAAGTCGCACAAGGCAGCCACGAGGAGGACCTAGAGGATGCCCGCATCAAAACCGCACTGGCAGAACCACTGTGGCAGTCTATCTCTGGACGCCCTTGGGGAACGGTCCTGGAGGGCCCTTGGGGGTTTCGGGGGGGTGGGGCCTCTCTTGTTTTTGTCGGAGGGAGCGCGTTTCACGGGCGCTTGCCCTGGGAACACTCGGTGGCGCGCTTGAACCCTGGCCCCCCCCGCCATCCAACATCTGGCGCCGCCGGCCAGAACCAAGGGGACTCCCCTCCCTCCTCCCCCCCCTTTCCCGAACCCTCCCCCCCTCCCCACTCGGCGCCGGCGCCCGCGCGCCAGCGGCGGCGGCGGCAGTGGCGGCGGCTGGCAGCGCCGACGGCGGCGACGATGACCGGTGCGAAGACGACGACGACAAGGTCCCTTGTTGTCCTCTATCCTCGGACCTGAATGTCCGAATATTGACGGGCCCGAACTTCGAATAGATATAATTCGCCCTGCGTCGCGTGCCTCCCGCGCTTTCCGTCCTCGCCGTCGTCGCCGACGTCGCCGTCGTCGTCCTTGACGTCGCCGTCGTCGTCGTCAGCGTCGTCATCGTCGTCGTTGTCGTCATGCTCGGAAACATCGTGGTCGCCGTCGCCGTCGTCGCCATCGTCGTTGTCGTCGTCGTCGTCGTCGCGGTGGTCACCGTCGTCGTAGTCGTCGTCGTCGTCGGCGTCGTCGTCACGGTCGCTGTCGTCATGCTCGATGTCTTCGTGGTCGCCGTCGTGGCCGTCGTCGCCGTCGCCGACGTCGTCGTCGCAACCGTCGTCGTCGCCGTCGCCGACGTCGTCGTCGTCGTGGCCGTCGTCGTCGTCGTCGTCGTCGACGTTGCCGACATGTTCGTCGTCTTCGTCGCCGTCGCCGTCGTCGTCGTCGTGGTCACCGTCGTCGTCGTTGTCGTCGTCGTCGTCGTCGTCCGCGACGCCGTCGTCGTCGTCGTCGTCATCATCGTTGTCGTCGTCGTTGTCGTGGCCGTGGCCGTCATCGTCGTCGTCGTCGTGCACTTCGTCGCCGTCGCCGTCGCCGTCGTCGACGTCGCCGCCGTCAGCGTCGTGAACGTCGTGGTCGTTGTCATCCCCGTCGTCACCGTCCGCGTCGTCGTCGCCGACGTCGACGTCGTGCTCGTCGTTGTCGTTGTCGTCGCCGTCGTCGTCATATCCGTTATCGTCGTTGCCGTCGTCGAAAACGTCGTACTCGCCGTCGTCGTCGTCGTCGTCGGCGGCGTCGTAGGCGTCGTCGTCGCCGTCGTCAATTCCGTCGTAATCGTCGTCGCCGTCGTTGTCGTCGTCGTCGTTATCATCGTCATCGCAATCGTCGTCGTCGTCGTCGTGATCTTCGTCGCAGTCGGAAGCATGAAGAATTGATGATGAATACGACGACGTCGGGGAAGGCAACAAAGAGTTGCCGCTACGATGCCAGTTTTACCATCCTGCCTTTCCGCCTGCGTGCCAACCATCAAGAACCAAGGTGCTTGGCGCGAAGCGCCATTGCAATATTGTAAGTGTGTGTAAGTATGCATACATGCATGTATGGATGTACGTATGTATGTATGTATGTATGTATGTAGGTAGGTAGGTAGGTCTGTCTGTATGTTTGTGTATATATATATATATATATGCAGCAC
Source organism: Prorocentrum cordatum (assembly GCA_963575745.1). Lineage (NCBI taxonomy): Eukaryota > Dinophyceae > Prorocentrales > Prorocentraceae > Prorocentrum > Prorocentrum cordatum. Next base: position 257,767 of record CAUYUJ010014638.1, on the reverse strand, counting down.
CTTCAGCACACACTGATCGAATTATTTTCGGTTGACGGGTGTTCTTGAGCGGGAGCACTCGGCCCTTCCTCATTATCCTCCTCCTCCTCCTCGTCTTCCTCGGACTTTTTGACGAGATCATTGTCGCGAAGAGCTCTCTAGGGCAACACAAGGAAATACTGGAGAACTTCCTGCTCCGACGACGGGCGACGACAGTCTGGTTCCTGGAAGGCTCCCCGGGAACCTGACAGCGCGCCCGTGTGGGAGCCCTCGCGGAGGCCGCCAGGAGCTCACTTCGGTGTTTCGGGGCTCATTTGAAATACTGATGGTGTGTGGCGTGTCGGTGCTTCGGAGCTCCTCTTGTGTGTGGTGGGTCAGTGTGCCGTTTGTCGGTGTGTCGGAGCTCCTTTTGCGTGTGGTGTGTCGGTGCTTCGACGACGGGCAGCGATAGTCACGCTCCCAGGAGGCTCTCCGGAGACCTGATGGCTGCGGCCCTGCTGGAGGCATCTATAGGGCCCTGTCGGGGCGTCGAGGCTCACTCGGGGTGCCTTTGGGGGCTCCTCGGCCGCGTGTGGAACCCCCTTTGGAGCGTCGAGGCTCGTAGAAAATCTGCTCGCGGTGTGCGGGGGCTCTCTCGTGGATGCCTCTTGGGCCGTCCCCGCGCGTCGGGAAGCGGAACAGACGACCCACTACAGAACCTTGAGAACGGCCGAAGAGCATCGATTTCTCCTCGTTGCGGGTCTCCTGAAGGCGACTTGGAGCCTCCTTGGGGCGTCTTGAATGCCTCGTGGGCAGTATGGAAGCTCTGGTGGGCGTGCTGGGGCCGTTTTGGAACCCCACGGGACTTCTTTACTGCCCTCTTGGCGTGTCCAGGCTCATTTGGAGAGCCGCCTTGGACCCTCTTTGGCCATCTTGGGCGCCTCTTGGCCGCCGCCGTGGGGCGCGTTGCGACCCTCGCGCACGCCTGCGTGCCGTCTTAGACCCCTCTTGCGCCGTCTCTTGGATGCCTCGTGGGCCGCATCGGAGCGATGGAGGGCGTGCTGGAGCTTTTTGGGGGCCCTGTGGGCCTCCTTGAGAACCTGGAGCCCGCTTGGACGATTCTGGTCGCCTTGTGGGCCGTTTTGGCGCCCTCTTGAGGTGTCTTGGATCCCTGTTGGGCGCCTCTTGTGCCGTTTTCGTGCGTCGAGCAGCGGAGCAAACGACCACGCAAGAATCCGTGAGAAACCCACGGGGAATCAATGATTTTCGCCCCTGGAGTCTCTCTCGGAGATCAGCTCGAATCTCTTTTGGTACGCACAGGAAACTACCCGAGCCCACATCGGAATAATGATGGGCGTGCGGGGGCCGTTTTGGGGCCCTGCGGGCGTCATTTTGGGCACTTGTGGCGTGTCCGAGCTCATTTGGGAAGCCGCCTGGTGCCATCTGGGCAATTTGGGGCGCCGTTTTGAGCCGTCTTGGGCGCCCTCTTAGGGTGTCTTGCGGCCCTCCTGGGCGCCTCTTGTGCCGTCCCCGTGCGTCGGGCAGCGGAGCAAGCGACCACACGAAACTCCTTGAGAAACCAACGAGAAATCAATGAGTGTTGCCCCTGGGGCTCTCCCGGGGATGAGCTGGAAGCTTTCTTGGGGCGTCGTGGATGCCACGTGATCTGTTTCGAAGCAATGCTCGGCGTGCTGGGAGCGCCGTGGTGTTTTCTGACCACATTGGGGGCTCCTTTTGGTGGCCTCAGGGCCCCTCTGAGTGCCCTTTACGCGGATGTAGGCCCTTTGGCCTCCGATGCCACACAGTGGCACCGGTGTTGGCCCCCTTCTGGGCGCGTATATGTGTGTATATATATGTATGTATACATACACACGATTGTTGCGTCGGCGGCTAGGCAGAGTGACTACTCTGGCGATGTGGGATTAGTGGACACACGCACGTATATGTATATATACATATGTAAATGTCAAACTATGTAGCTGTATGCCTGTACATGCATAACCCTATATATACATGATTATAAACATGCATATATGTATGTGTACAAACGTATGGGCTGATGCCTATGAATATGCACATACGTGTGTATATTTATATAGAGAGATATATGTCCCGTTATATCCGTATTTATACACATGTATACGCATGTGCTCACATGCACCCTTACACATAACAATGTGTCTATCCGACAATACACCGATACACTCATACATCCACCAACCTAAATATGTATGCATCTATGTTTATGCATATACACGTATGGGCACACGTAACGAACGATACACACACATCTATATATCTATTTATAAATATACATGTATACGTGTGTGTCGGCATACAAATATAGCTATCGTTCTCTTTTTATGTATATATATAGGTAAAAATCTAAACACATATGCATTTATATCTAGACAACTATCTAGCAATATACATGTGTATATATATATATATATATATACATATAGATATGTAGTATGTATATAATTATACGTGCATGCCTAGATATGCATAACTATAGAACATATACCGATATGGGTGGCTCATCGTTGGTACCCCCTCGTTGGCCCCCCATCGTTGGCTCCCCATCCTGGCCCCTCATCGTTGCCCCCTCTCGTGGGCCCCCCCTCGCTGGCCCCCCCTCGCTGGCCCCCCACCGTGGTCCCCCAGCGTGGCCCCATGTAAAGCCACTCGGGGCCTGCTGCAGGGGCGCCTCGTTGTCCGCCACTCCGGTCGACTATAGGGCGAGAGGAGGACGGGCAGGCGCGCGGCGAGAGCGCGGAGCGCCGTGGATATGAAGGCCCTCTGCTTCGACGACAGACTCTGGAACGACGGCGGCCTCAAGGTCGTCGACGACGCCCCCGGCTCCGGCGTCTCCGCCGCCGCGCCTGCCATCGGCCCGCAGCATGGGGCTCGGCCCACGGAGAAGTGCGGGAGGGGGCGGGCGCGCGCGGAGGCGTCCGGGGGTGGCCGACGGCTGCCGATGCCGGGGCCGAAGGGCATGCGGGACCGGAGGCGTGGCAGGGGGAGCGGAGAGGGAGAGAGAGACTGACAGAGAGAGAGAGAGAGGACACTGAGGGCTGGCTGGCAAGGAACGCGCGCGCGGGCATCCCCCTGCCCTCAACAGGATTGGTGGGGGGCGGAGTGCTCATGTGCACACCTGCCTCGGCTGCGCCCGAGAGTCAGCTCCCTATTCGCTCCCACCCCCCGACGCCCCAATAAAAATGAGGAAGTGTGCGCTGAGAGGTGGGCTGGCGGGGGAGGGGACAACGGAGGGGGAAGAGAGCGGGATGGGGGATGGCTGACACCACGGGATCATGCGACGGCATACTGGAGAGAACAGTGGAGGACGGGAAAGGAGGAGACGAGCGGGGAGGATGAGGGAAGGGTGAGGACCAAGGAGGAGGGGGACAAGGAGGAGACCGAGGAGGAGGGGGATGCAGGAGGTAGGCTTAAAACAGGGGGGAAGATGCGGGGAGGGAACGATAAAGCGAACCAGGGGAAGCCAGGTTGAAAATAAGCCGACCCTGTCGGCGTGTGTGAGGGGCTTGTCCGTTCAAGTCGTCATCTCCGTCATTCGTTGGTCGTCGTCTCTGTCGTCCCCTTTCCCTGTCTTCCCCTTTCCCTGGGCTCGTCGAAGCTCCCCCCTTTTCCAGGGACCTCCTCAGCGCGCCAACCAAAGAGAAGTTGAGCATCGTCGTAATTGAGTCGACGGGAAGCCCCTTCCCTTCGATCCCTTCCCCGCCGGAGGGGGGAGGTTGGGGGGGGGTCCCTGGGGGGGGGGGGTCAGATACGACGCCCCCCCGGGGAGTCCCAGAGCCCAAAAAAGCTCCAAGACGGGCCAAGAGTGCACAAAGAGGCCCCAAAGACAGTCCAAGAGAACCCCGAATCGCCGAACGATCTGTCCAAGACGCCTTGACGGCCTCCAGACGGCCCAAGAGGCCTGCAAAGCGCCCCAAGAGGCCTCCAGGAGCTCTCCCACGAGAGCCCCAAGAGGCAAAATTCATGGATTTCCCCATACGTTTTTAACAGAGTTTGGCATTATTGCCTCTTCCGCTTCCAGACGCGCCAAGTCGGCCCAAGAGGCCCAAGAGGCCCCCAAGGTCGCCCCGAGACGGCCCAAGAGACCCCTAAGAGGGTCCCCTAATGGCCGAAGAGGGCCCCAAGACGGCCCAAGACGCCTCCAAGACGGCCCAAGAGGCCCCCAAGATTGCCCCAAGGCAGCCCAGGAGAGCCCCGAATTGCCCATGAGACCTCCAAGAGTGCCTCGAGACGGCGCAAGAGGAGCCCTGGACGGCCCAAGACGGCCTCAAGAGGGCCCCAGGCTGTCCCAAGAAAGCCTCTGGCCTCCTCCTCCTCCTCCTCCTCCTCCTCCTCCTCCTCCTCCTCCTCCTCCTCCTCCTCCTCCTCCCCCTCTGCTCCCCCTCCTTCTGCTCTCCTCTGCCTCCTTCTCCTCCTCTTGCTTCTCCTCCACATCCTTCTCCCCCCTCCTCCTCCCTCATCCACCTCCACCACCCTTCCTCCACCTCCCACTCATCATCCTCCCCCTGCCCCCCTCGTTTTCATTTTCGTCGTTCTCAGGGTCGGCGGCACTGGCCGTAAGGCCTTCGCAATAAGTAGGGGAAACGAAGTAACAGCACGGGGAAGCGAGGAAAGGGATGAGAAAGAGTACAGATTGTGGGAGGGGGGGGACTGGAGAGGAACGATGAGGGATGGGGGGGAGAAAAAAGGAGTGTGAGGACGACGGGGGACGAAAAGCAGAGATGAGGAGGATGAGGCGAAGGAACGATGGATTGTACGACCTGTGTGACTCCTGCACTTGTGACGGCAGGCACCCACAAATCCTTTGCCAGGCGTACTGCGAATAGCACTCCGCTCCCACTCATGCACGTAATGTATGATTGGCAGTCGTATGCTGCATGACTGCGTTGCGTTGAACTAGGGAAGGAGGGCCAAGTGAGACAACGGCGGCTTTCCCGCCCAGCCCAATCCTGTTAACCCCGCACCCCCAGGGATACATCCTGCCCATTTTTCGGGGCGGATCCAGCCGTGGCGACGAGAAGTCTGCAACAGATCCAACACGGATAGAACACGCCACGGAGCGCTGCGGTTGTCTGAACTGCACCACTCCGAAATTAGCTCCGGTTGCATCTCCTCTCCCCCTCTGCACCGCCGTGGCCGCCGTCCTCCTGTAGTCAGCACTTGCCACGCGGACCGACATCGGCATGCACACATGCTCTCGCAGGTCCCTGCGGAACTCCGAAAGCTTGTGCGTATGTTGCGTGTTCGATGTGGTTGCATTTCCTCCGATCCTTCCCCCTCGTCGCGGTCACCGCCCTCCCTCATCATCATTCAGCCTCCGCGGCCCGCAGCCCCACCCACGCTGGCCCGCCAGAGCCTGCCCCGCCTGTCTGCGCACGAGGGGGAGGCAGGCGAGGCCCGAGGCCTCGCTCGAGGGCCAGTGGGGGGGTCGAACAGGCGCACGGCCCAATCGCAGAGAGAGAGAGAGAGACAGACAGACAGACAGACAGACAGACAGACAGACAGACAGACAGACAGACAGACAGACAGACAGACAGACAGACACACACACACTCACACACACACACATCAACACACACACACAGACACAACAAAACACAGATCCTGGCGAAGGACCCAACCGTAGCCAGTTGTGAGTACCGCAAGTGTGCATATCTTCTTCGGTGGAGCTCCCTGATGGGCCACGAAGCGCTGCACTGGGTAGGGGGGAGCGCATGCGGGCGGTAGCACTGGGGCCGTGGGTGGAGCCCCGTATGGGGCCAAGAAGCGCTGTACTGGGTGGGGGGGGACGCATGCGGGCGGTAGCACTGGGGCCGTGGGTGGAGCCCCGTATGGGGCCACGAAGCGCTGTACTGGGTGCGGGGGGCGCATGCGGGCGGTAGCGCTGGGGCCGTCGGCGGAGTTGCCTGTGGGGCAAATCAGCCCTGTACTGAGTGGGGGGGACGCATGCGGGCGGTAGCACTGGGGCCGTCGGCGGAGCTCCCTTTTGGGCCACGAAGCGGTGTACTGGGTGGGTGGGACGCATGCGGGCGGTAGCATTGGGGCCGTCGGCAACGTTTCCTATGGGGCCACGAAACGCTGTACTGGGTTGGGGGAAGGGATGTACTGGGCGGCGGGCGGTAGCATTGGGGCCGTCGGCAACGTTTCCTATGGGGCCACGAAACGCTGTACTGGGTTGGGGGAAGCATGCGGGCGGTACCACTGAGGCCGTCGGTGGAGCTCCCTATGGGACACGAAGCGCTGTACTGGGTGGGGGGACGCATGCGGGCGGTAGCACTGGGACCATCGGTGGAGCTCCCTATGGGGCCACGAAGCGCTGTACTGGGTGGGGGGAACGCATGCGGGCGGTAGAACTGGGACCTTCGCTGGAGCTTCCTGTGGGGCCTCGAAACGCTGTATCGTATGGGGGGGGAAGCATGCGGGCGGTAGCACTGGGGCCTTCGGCGGAGCTCCCTGTGTGGCCACGAAGCGGTGTACTGGGTGGGGGGGACGCATGCGGGCTGTAGCACTGGAGCCGTCGGTGGAGCTCCCTGTGGGGCCACGAAACGTTGTACTGGGTGGGGGGTGCGCATGCGGGCTGTAGAACCGGGACCTTCGGAGCGCTGTTCTGAGTGGAGGGGGCGCATGCGGGCGGTGCCACTGGAGGCTTCGGTGGAGCTCCCCATGGGGCCACCGTGTGAGGGGTGTGCCGAGGTTGTTGGCATGCGAAGAGCAGAGGCAAGGAGGGGGAGGGGGGAAGAGGGGGAGGAGGAGGAGGAGCAGGAGGAGGAGGAGGAGGAGGCGGAGGAGGAGGACGAGGAGGAGGAGAAGGAAAAGGAGGAGAAGGAGAAGAAGGAAGTGGAGGAGGAGGAGGGGGGAGAGGAAGGAGGAGGGAGAGGGAGAGGAAGAAGAGGAGCACCACAAATAGGAACACGGCGACGAACAGTAACGGGTCAACGAGGTGAGGAAGTATAGTCAGTGGAGGACGAGGAGGAGGCCGAGGATGACGACGATGAGACGGAAGAGTCACTGGAAAAGGAAGCGAACCAGGAAGATGAACGAGA
>CAUYUJ010014638.1:244141-248127 GCA_963575745.1 Prorocentrum cordatum | reverse complement strand
AATAAAAACCAATACGCGGAAAAAAGGGGGCGGTCATTCTCCGCATTCATCGAGGGGGGAGACGAGCGCGGCGTTGCTGCTTTTGCAGTTGTAGAGCAGCCGGCTGGAGACCTCTACGGCAGGCTGTGGGAACCGCGAGCACGAGGCCTCGGAAGGCAACCGTCGGCCCGAACCCCGTGGACGGCCTCCAGGCTGCAATGGCCCATCTCCTGGCCGAGGGCAGAGTCGGTCATCATCGACCTGGGCATATCGAATCGGATAGGAATGTGCGTCGGATCGGACTGCATCGGCAAGAAGCTGGAACCGAATCGGATGGGCTGCGCCAGGACACGCCGGGATGCACAGAGCGCCCAGGTGAACATCGGGCCGCATCGGATCGTCGGACGATCGAGGCCGAATGGGCTCGGACCGGCCGAGATCGATTTCGAGCCGAACCGATCGGATCGACATTGGAACTGGGCCGTGGGGTCGCCGTCCGGCCAGCAACTTTTCAGGTTGCCGCTACGGGGGCGAGCCGTACTGCCTGGGCCCCGGGTGGCACCGCCCCGTCATGCGATGTGCTGCCAATAACGCTCGCGGAGGCAGCTGCCCGCCACACGCGCAGTCCTGCACTCCCCTGTGCGGGTCGTGTGTGGCGGCCCCCCCCCGCACCACCCCGAAGTAGGGAGGACGCACCGCTGGATGTCCCCAAAGGGGGGGGGTCCGAATCCCTCCCCCCCCACTTTCCCCGAACCGTCGTCGAGGACACCCCCCCTCCCCCCATGTCCCGATCCGTCGTCGGGGAACCCGCCCCCCCTCCCCCCCTTTCCCGGTCCGTCGTCGGGGACCCCACCCCCTCCCCCCCTTTCAAAAGAGGGGGGGGAGTGAACCCCCACCCATCCCCCCCTGTGGCCGCCAAATTCGAAGACCCCCGCCCCCTGCCCCCCTTTCGCCACGGCGCCCCCGGGCTCGGGAACCCGACCCCTACCACCCCTAACACTACTCCTCGCCCTTGCCCTAACCCCTAACCCCAAACCGTAACCCTAGTCCCAAACAGTACTCACTACTCATTACGCACTGCTCACTACCCACTACTCACTTCTCACTACTCATTACTCACTACTCACGACCCACTACTCACTACTCACGACTCGCTACTCACTACCCACTACTCACTACCACTCACCACGACTCTCTATTCCCTACTCACGACTCAGTACTCGCTACTAACTACTCACTACTCAGTACCCACTACCCAATACTCACTACTCACTTGAACACAGCTCAATACCCACTATTCACTAATCACTACTCACTACCCACTGGCCACTAGCCACTACTCACAACTCGCACTTCACTACTCACTACCCAATGCCCACAACACACTACTCCCTATCCACTACTCGCTACTCCCTGCTCCCTACGCAGTACTCAGTACTCAATACTCGCTACTCCCTACATCCTACTCGCTACCCAGAACGCACGATTCACGACCCACTACTCGCTAATCACTACGCACAACTCACTACTCAGTACTCCCGTCACTATTCTCTAATCACTACTTACTACTCACTACTCCCACCAGTCAGTATTCACTACTGTCTACTCGATACTCACTACTCACTACCTACGGCGTCGTGCCCACTCCTCCCTTGTCACTGCTCACTACGCACTGGTCCCGACTCAATGCTCACTACTCACTACTTAGTGGGGTTCTGCGAACACCCCCTGCCTTTGGAATTACAGGGTGTTCCAGCGGCGCGCTTTCCTAATTAGGTGCACGCGCCTGAGCTGGGCACGGCGCCGCCGAGGCGCTTGACCGCTCGCCCCGCGCGCGCGCGTCGCAAAGAAAAGCACTGGGCCGTGGAGGGCGGGGGGGGGGGTCCCGAGCCGCGGGAGGAGAGGCAAGCCCGCATGCACAGGTTCGCCTTCCGTCCCACCCAGGCCAGAGGGGGGGGGGTCGGCGCCCCCCCTCCCGCCCCGCCCAGGGACCGACGCGGGGGACGTCGGCGGGGGGTGGCAGAGGGCGAGCGGGAAGAGGGCAGAGAAGACGGGGGGCAGGGAGGCGAGGAGGAGGAAGGGGGAGACGCAGGTGGAGGGGGTAAGAGGAAGCACCAGAAGAGAGAGACATCGGGAGGATAGGGGAAGGGGCGCGTCCACACGGACGAGGAGGGTGTGAGGAGCAGGAGCGGGGGGGGGGGGAACGGCGAGGAAAGAGGGCGGCGCGGGCGAGGAGGGCACTGGGGGGCTGAGGGGGGAGGAAGGGCGAGAGGGAGGTGGGCGAGGGGGGAAAGGAGAGGAGGGGGCAGGGGAGGGAGGAGGGGCAGTGACGGAGCGACGCACCTGGCAGGCGTGCTGCGCAGGCGTGGCCAGCGGGGCGCGCCGCCGACGAGACATCGCTCGGGCGCACGAGCAGCACCGGGCGCGTCAGAGCAACGCTGGCCGCCTGCGCACTGCGCAAAGGGCTCGACGCCTGAGCCGACAGCAAGAAGACGCGTCTGGGCAGTGCCCACCGCAGGCTGTCTGAGTTGAGGTGGCACTGTTACGGTGGGCTGCGGGGTGGAGGATTGGACTTTCAGACTGGACGGAGAGAGCCATCATGCGCCGTTCTTCATTTCCTGCATCGCGGCTTCTGGTTTGCATCGTACTCAGAAGCGCGCGCGTTCCTAGAGCGCGCGACGCAACCTCCATTTTCCAGATAATGCATCGCGGCGCTCATGTTTCGAGCGCGATGCATTTTGCGACATACATCGCCGAATTGAACTTCGAGGGCCAGACACGGTGGGCTGCGCTGCAGGAAAAAGTGCATTACAACGTGCCGTCTCGAGTGCATCGGTGTGCAGCATTCGGACCAACCCGATCAAGTCCAGATGTGTCGAATTTGACAGGCAAGACACACAAGGGTTCCCGAAATCGTCCACAACGACTGCCGCAAGATCGTGAATTTCGCGAGACGGATGGCCGCGAACGCCTAATCGGCCATTGGAAAAGACGCGCCAGGGATGATTCGCAACCGCATTCGAAGCCCGAAAGTGGAGGGCACATTCCAGACGAGGTGTCCCTGATGCGACTGCAGTGAGACAGAATCTGCACGACTGGTGTCTGATGCAGTTCTGTTTTTCGAGAGCGGGTGGCAATCTGTGATTGACTCGCGCGCATGCAGCGGAATCCACTGCCACAATTAGCATGATCAGGGCGCGCCGGCGATACGACCTCTTCGGCAGTCGCCTGCGAAACCGCAGGCGCGTCACAATCAATCTCACGATTGCGAAACCGCTTGGGTGCCTCGTGACAACTCACGGCTGTAACATCACCCAGGTCGTATCTCAGATGGGACCTTCAAGACTGTGCAATTGCAGATGAAACAATACAGTGCGCGAGTGCAAAGGTGTGCCTGTAAGGTGGGATCATCAGCAACACCTGATGAAGAAATGCGTCAGGTCGGTGGGAGGCAGGCGCGCCAGAGCTGTTCCAGCAACACTTGGTTCTTGAAGGTGTTTCGACGATGTGTGCTGCTTGTCTTTTGCCTTGTCCTGTCTCGTTCGTCGTCAGCAGAAGCAGCGAACCGTTGCAAGGCTGAATCTGCGCCTCGATCGTCATTCACTCTCCCACGACCTGACCACCAATCGCTTGTATACAGACTCGGCGTGGGCTTCCAACACGCGGACGCTGAGGAGCTCCATGATAGAAAGAGTCACGCAATGAGATAAACTGTATTACGTACCGCAAGGTGTGTGCCACACACGCTGCGCATGATATATTACTTCTTTTAGAGTGGGTCGAACGAAGATTGCAGGCGCGTGCAACACACATCCAAGTGCCGAAAACGACATTAGAAGTGCAACAAGTGCCCGCGGTGGGAATTCAGTCAACACTCCCGACATACTTCAGGCGTAAAACGGGTCTAAGTGTGTTGCATGTTTGTACTATGGCACTTTCGCAATCAGTGGCACGGGTTTGCAATTTTGACTCCATCAGCGCACGCTCCCGTGTGTACAATGTGAGTT
>CAUYUJ010014638.1:236641-241641 GCA_963575745.1 Prorocentrum cordatum | reverse complement strand
TGCAATATCTATCTCAATACGCATCAAAATCACACCCGCATCTAATGTGAGGCTCTTTCTGTGACTCCCACTCGACACGATGGAGGCTTCAATCACACAAACACACAACAACAACTACCAGCTGCACTGGAGGCCCCCCAGAAGGGGGCGCAGCAGATTGGGTCGTCCGTCCTGCGCCGCATCGCCGAAGCATCGGCGATGCCAAAAAGGGGCTCCAAATAGCGCCGTATCGCCGAAGCATCGGCGAAGAGGCGCTGTCCTCTTGACCCCGTCTGCCCTGGCCCCACCTGGGAGGCCTGGATGCACGGCAACACGTCGGCGGCGCGCACAGGGGGGCAGGGGGAGGGGGGAAGGCCTCTTAGAAGCACCCTGCCTCTTCGAAGGCCTCGGCCTCACGTCTACAGACAGGGCCCGCGCCTTCTAAGCAGGGTTTCGTTTCTAACCCGGACCCCCGACGTCATGATTTTTTCATGACGTCGACCCCCCGAGCTCTTGACACAGTCCCCCGGGCTGGCTCCTCAGCCCGAATCGTTTCTTGACGCTCCCGAGGCCCAGCAAAAGCGCCCCCGGAGACCGAAGCTATGAAGACAGAAATCCAGCCCGTGCTTCTGTTTCTGGCTCAAGGGCGTCTGGGAAGCAGCCTTCCCCCCTGCGGGTCGGGCGAAAGGGGGGGGATAGCAAAGTGGAGGGGGGGGGAGAATCAGCTCACGCAGCTGATTTTCCCGGCGCCGCCCGGTGCCGGAGGCGGCCATATGTATCGAAGAGTGGGCCCCTCCGTGGGGCCGAAACCAGCTGCATGCAGCAAATTTCGTACCCCCCCCCCTTTCCCAATCCCCCCCGTTCGTCCGGCCAGACCCCTCCTCCCATCCCCGTCCGCGCGCGGCCGAGCGCGGGCCGCTGGCCGCGCGGGCCCCAGGACTTGATCCGGGGGCCGTCTGCCCTCGAGGGCCAGGGCCTGCTGCCCTCGAGGAGCAGGCACGCAGACAGGGCTCCCTCGGCCTCTGGCGCGCTGCTCTAGACTGGTTACTCATCCAGGGGGGGGGGGGGAGTGACCTTCCAACGGAGCCTGCCCAATCCCGCCCCCCTCCGTCCCCCGTCCCCATCCTGCTCCTCCTCCTCGTCCTCCAGCCCCCCCTCTCCACCCGAGCCGACATAGCGTGCCCAACCCCCTCCCCCCCACCCCAGCGGATTCAAGGGGGGGGGCGATGATTGTCCCCCCCAGAGTGTCCGGTGGCCGGGCGCCGTGCACTGCACGTGGGCCCCTGCTAGGAGCTCTGCGTCCTGCCCCCCCCCCCCGTCCGTCTCAGTCACCCATCCTCTGAATTTGCAAGCCCCATCCACGCACATCCGCGCGTGCAAAGATGGGGCAGAAAACATGCCGCTGTATAGGCATGTCAGCCGAGCCGGAAAGGCCAGCGTCGGCTGGCGAGCAGCGCGGTGCACCGCAGCTAAGAAGCACTGTACCAATGTCTGCAGTGGTCTGGAGCTGCTGCGTCGCCCAGCCGTCGGCTCTCGACTCGGCGTCTCGCAATAACTTGGCAACCTGAGCCTGCCCGCACGCGCGAAGCATAATTGACCCAGTTCGGCCGAATTCAGCTGCCTGCGCTATGACTGAGAGCAGATCACTTACTGAGAAAAACAAATCACTTATCCGGGGCTGGCGCCGTCTCGCAACTCCTCCCTCCGCGCTCCTCCCCCACACACCTCCACAGACCCCTCCTCCTCCTCCTCCTCCTCCTTCTCCTCCTCATCTTCATCCTCATCCTCATCCTCCTCCCTCTCCTCCTCCTCCTCCTCCCCCTCATCCTCGGCTCAACACGCGTGCAATCCAAAGTCCTTATCCTCCCCCTTTGTGCAGCCACCTCCCGCTCGATGGCCTCAGCAATCCACCGAAGCGGCAGCCTCGGAGCTGGAGCCCATCGAAGTGCTGGCAGAGCCCAGGCTCGTCTTGGGGCCCAACACCCTCGACTGGCGGCTGGGCGCCGCCGGCGGCGCTGGCCGGGCGCCGCCCAGCCAACGCGAGCGCCACGCAGAAGGCCGGCCGTCCTGCGCGTAGCACGGCTCCCCGAGGCTCGCGCGCCGCTGGTCGGCGGCGAGCGAGGGGGGGGAAGCGAGGAAGAGAGAAGGCCTTCTCGGAAGGTTCGGAGGTCCCGCGGCCTGCTGAGAAGTGAAGCCTTCCCCGAGGGCAAAACCCTTCCCGGGAGGCGCGAGGGGGCCTCCGAGGAGTCCCGCCGCCTTCCGAGGGGGCCTTCCCCTCCTCGCTGGCCCCCCCTCGCTCGCCGCCGAGCTGGGGGTCGGGCTCCAGCAACACGCAGAGCAGGTCCATCAGCGCAGGGGACACGACCTCGGACAGTGGCCGGCGCCAGCCCTCCGGCCGCAGGCGCAGCAGCAGCGCCCTGGTGCCCGCCCGCCGGGCGCCCTCCAGCGGGAACTCGCCGGGCGCCGTCGCAGGCCACGGGTGGTCTGCCGAGGCCACGGCGCAGAGCACCACGCCGAGGGAGAACACGTCGGCCAGGAAGGCGTCGTACTCCCCGCCGCCCTCCGCGTGCTGCTCGGGGGCGATGAAGGGCCTCTTGCCGACGCGGTGCCCGCGCGAGGCGACCCGCCCCAGGCTGGCCATGCCGAAGTCCAGGAGCTTGACGCGCAGGCCGCCGGGGCACTCCGTCAGCAGTATGTTTCGGGCGGGTGGTGGTGGGGGGTGCCCAAAAGAAGGGGTGAAGAGAAAGGCCCTAAAGGAGCCCCTTGAGGGCCCCAGCTGGCTCCAAAAGGGGCCCTAAAAGGCTAAAGGGCCCCTCTAGAAAGCCCTTTTCTTCAGCCCCCCCTTGGGCCCCCCCCCGTTACCACCCGCTCGAATGTTCTCTGGCGACAGGTCCCGGTGGGCCACGCCGAGCTGGTGGAGGAGCTGCACTGCGTGGCACAGCTGCGCCGCGAGCGGCCGCAGCTGCCCCTCGCGGCTGGGCCCCGGCTCCGGCTGGCTGTCGCACCAGTCCAGCAGGCTGCCACCGGTCGCCAGCGTGGTCACCACGGCCCGGACAGCGCCCCGGTGGAAGAGGCCCACCAGGTCGCAGGAGTAGGGGTAGTGCCTCCGCTGCAGCTCCGACAGGATGCCCAGGTCCGTCCACGGCCGCTCGGACTCGCCGGGGTGGCTCCGATCGAACTCCTCAGGGCTCGAGCAGATCCACCAGTCTGGCATCTTCTTCACGGCCACCGCCTGGCCGTCCAACGTCGCCTCGTCGACGTAGCCGTTGTTGCGACTCGCCGGCTGCAGTCGTCGGACGAAGACGAAGCCGCCGCCGCGCGGGAACGGCCGGGCCAGCTGGGCCTGCGAGCTCATGGCGTCCTCCAGGTCCTCCTGGAACCAATGTGTTTCAAGGGGCCCAAGGACACACAAATAGATACACACAAATAAACCGATCCCCCATATTTTCTCATATTTTCAGCGCTTGTGTCTTCCCGCCCAATTCTCATATTTTCCAATATTTTCTTGGTGATCGACGATGGATTGTGTCTGTGCGTTTTTTCCCCTCCTGAGTTTTGATGCTCGCGATCGCTCCCAGGACGGACCCCGCCCCCCACTCCCCACACCCTGGCCGCGTCACGACTCGCGCTTGCGCCTCCAGGAAATAAGCCACTCCCATACTCGCCATCGCTCGGACGTCCATTCCCCGTGTTCATTTCGGTTTCGTGCGTGGCTTTTTCGCCAAGGATCAAGGACGCTCCTCGATGGCCCTCGCCGACGGAAAAATGCACACGTCCGAGCGATGCCAAGCATAGGCATTCCCAAACGGCGCCGACGCGACTCGTGACGTGACGCCCCCATCCTCCCCCTCCGCCCCCCCCAGTCATGCCCGCTATCGCCAGAGGGTTTGGGGGAGCCAAAAAGGTACTGATAAGGCTACTCCCTTGACCTCCCCCGGGATGCACTGTGACCAGAACGAGGCGACTGCAGCGGTGGTGGAGAGGGCCTCCCAGGAGGCCCAAAAAACAGGGGCAAACGGGCAAAGGGCAGCGGTATGGGTATCTTCTCCTCGGCGTTGTGACCAGAACCTCGAGGCAAACTCGGCGGTGGTGGCGAGGGCCTCCCAGGAGGCCCGAAAACGGGGGAATGCGGGCGAGGGGTAGCGCGCTTGGGCACCTCTTCCTCCTCGGAATTCCCCCCCCCCACACACCCCACCTCGGGAGTGGCCAAGAGGGGGGTGTCCAAGAGAGGGGGGTGCAAATCATGACCAGCGGCATGTGCCGCGGCCCAGCGGGGGGGGACCAGGGACGCCATAAAACGAGAAGAGGCGCCATGAAACCTGGGGAAACATCATGGCCCCCGCCATGATTAAAACGCCGCGAAGATCGGGACAAAATCGGATCGGGATAACTCGAAATCTCTGAGAATCGGCGGGTTTGGAGGATGTGTTGGGCGCCGCGGCCGCTCCAGAGCGTTCCGGAACGCTCTGAGAGCGCTCCGGAACGCTCTGAAGCGACTTATCCCGATCCTAGCCCTCTTTTAATGATATCCCCCCCCCCCAGTCATCACCCCCCTCTCTGCCGCCCCCGACCACCCCACAGACAAACAAAAAACGCTCTCCTGCCAGATGGGCTCCGGGACGAAGCCGCCCGTGGGGGCCACGCACGGCGCAGCGCGGCCCGCCGCGGCCCGCCCACGGTCGCCGCCGCGGCCCGCCCCGCCGGGCAGGCAGAGGGCCGAGGGCAGGCACGCGCCCATGGCCGCCGCGGGGGCGTCGCCGGCGCTCCGCACCCTCGCGCCCGAGGGGCAACTTCTGAGCATGTGTCGGGTCGGGCGACAAGGGGGGGGATGGCAAAGGGGGGGTTTGAGAAGAGCCTGTCTTTTTTTTAGACTCTGGCAAGTTTACTTGCATGGACGGGGGGGGGGGGGGCTGAGCCGCCTGAAGCAAGCCCAGGGGCGGGGGGGGCGCGGAAATCACGCAATTCGAAAGGCATTGCACGCTAGTATTCGCTTGAATAGGGGCGAGGGGGGGGGGGGGGGG
>CAUYUJ010014638.1:221037-236541 GCA_963575745.1 Prorocentrum cordatum | reverse complement strand
ACCTGTATATTTCGGACGTTTGCGAGTAGGCACTTTGCGAGTAGTGGAATGCGCTCGGTGATTTGTTGGGGGTGGGTAGGATCGCGGCGGACCGTATCCTGAAGTCCGAGGCGGGCGCCGTATGCCGGCGGCGGCGCGCCGTAGCCATATGCATACGGCGGCGCGTAGTGCGGGTCGGGCGGCGGGTACCCCGGCGGAGGGTAGCCGTACCCAGCGCTGGCGGAAGAGGTTTTTTCACGGCAGCCGGGATGGAGAACAGATGAAGGAAAAAGAGAGAGAGAGAGAGAGAGGCAACGAGAGAGAGAGAGAGAGAGAAAAAAAAAAAGAGATAAAACAACAACAATAAAACATAAACATATAGAACAACAAAAACATAGAGAGAGAGAGAAACAAAGAAGGGAGACAGAGAGAGAGAAAGAGAGAGAGAGAGAGAGAACGAGAGGGAGGGGAAGAAAGGAAGAGGGGGTGAAAGATGGAGAGAGAGAGAGGGAGGTGGAAAGAGAGACAGGAAGAGAGAGAGAGAAAGAGAGAGAGAGAGAGAGCGACAAGTCCGCCGACATGGGGGGCGCTCGAGGACCAGGGCGAGTGAGCCGGGACCTCCACGGTGCGATCTCGGCGCTTACGCCGAGGAGAACGGAGGTGGGAGGAAGGATGACAGGGGGAGTGCGAGGGACGTGAAAGCGTGAATGGGGGGGAGGGGGCAGAGGACGCATAGAGGACGGGGTCAAGGGCATCGCGAAGCGCGCGCAGGAACATCTCACTTCCCACAAACCCGTTGGGGGGGATTGGATGCGCGCGCGCATTCCACCACAGCTCTCTTTTTCTTCGTTTCTCTTTCTCTCTCTCTCTCTCTTTCTTTCTGTATGTGTTTCTCTTTCTCTCTTTCCCTGTCTCTCTCTCTCTCTTTCTCTCCCTCACTCTGTTCCTTTCTCTTTCCTGTTTTCTGTATGGATGTACATGAATATACGGATACACATATATACACATATATATATATATATGTGTATATATACATATATATATATATATGTATCCCTCTGTGTCTCTCGCGTGGTGGCCCCTGGCACGGGGGGTTCCCATGCTAGGCTACATGCTGTTCTGTGTCATGCTAGCGGTAGTGAGGTCGACCGTGAGGTCGCTAGTGATGTTGACAAAGAGATCCATTGAGTAAGATGAAAATGAGAACATGAGATCAATCGTGAGATACATTTTGATATCGACAATGAGATTGGCAAGTATGTCAAGTAAGTGATTTCAACCGTAAGGTAAGATCGATAGTGATAATGATTATGCGGCCGATAGTGAAATCGATCGTGATATCAATGGTGAGATCCATAGTGATATCGACTGAGAGATCGGTCGTGAGATCGATCGTTAGATTGATCGCATGTTCGATGGTAAGATCGATTGGGGGAGATCGATTGTAAGATCGACTATGAGATCGATAGTGCAATGGATACTGATATCGACAATGGGAGAGATCAAATGAGATGGACGGTGAGATTGATAGTAAGATCGATCGTGAGATCGATAATGAATTAATTCAGCAATGAAATCGACCGTGAAATTGATTGTGAGAATGATAGTGCGATCAACAGTGCGATCGCTTATGAGATCGAGAGTGACATCGATAGCGAGATCGATAGTGACATTGCTAGTGGTATCGATAGTGAGACCGGTAGTGAAAGCGATCGTGATATCGATCGAGCGGCCGATAGTGAGATCGATAATGAGATCGACAATGAGATCGATGAACAAATCAATAGTGAGAGCGATAGTCAATCTATTGAGTGACATGGAAGTTGGCATCGATGGCGAGCTCCATAGTGAGATCGATCGAATAAGATGGGCGGTGAAATCGATAGTGAGACCGATGGCGAGGTCGACTGGGGCCCCGGAAAGCAAGGAACCCAAACACGCTATCCCTCCCAACGAAATCAGTCCCAAAACAACAACAAGGACCCTGGAAACCCTGGAACCCGGAACTGTCACCATACCTATCAAATTCTGCTAAGGGCCCCTTTCAGTGCAACTACTGAATGGGGAGGGGAAGAAAGTTCGGATGAGGAATTTGGAGAAAACGTTTTCCATGCATGCTTCATGCTGCGTTTCTTCTTTCTTGTCCGCACTTCCGCTTTGCTTTGATCTCGCATGCAGGGCAGATTTCGAATACCTCGCGCCTGGTCACCGGCTTGCCTGCCCGGGGCGACATCAGTCCAGGCGCGCCGCGCTCGTCGTGTCCGCGCCCGGTCACCAGCTTGCTTGCCCGGGGCAACATCAGTTCAGGCGCGCCGCGCTCGTCGTGTTCGCCATGGGCTGGCGGCACTAAAGATTACACGTCGGTCGGAAGAAGTAGGTAGAAACATGAAGTAGGAAGGCGGATATAGTGGATTGGGTCCAGGTCCTCTCAGACCATAACAAAACACATTGGGATCTGGGAATCCGAAAATACCTACTTTCAACGACCGGCGTGTATGTACGACCCCTGGCCTGGCTGCCCGCTGGCCTGGAAGGTGGCTCTCACGGGCATCCACCTGTGTCAAATTCCAGAATCACCCTGGAGCCGCTCTGGGGTGATATTTGGGACCTGAAGCGGGTGATTATCCATCTGGGCGCTCTTAGGAGCCCGATGGGCCGCCGTTCCGAGGTGATTTTCCATCTGGAATCTCCACTTGGGATCCAGCTGGAAGGCCCAACCGAAAAAACAAGCTCCCCACAAACAAAACCAAACAAACGCGCGGACAATTGCCACTTTAGGGAACCAGGTACACCCACCCACCCCAAAACATATCCCCGAGAGCGCCTGCTGCTTTGGAGAGCACCCTGGTGGAATTTCACCCCACAATCGTTCCAGGGTGAAAATCCATCCGTGGCCCTCCCAACGCAAACAGGCGCTCTCGGAAATAAGCGGGGGGGGGTGTAACCGAGCCCCAACAATCGCCATTTTCAATATGGAATCTCTTAATGGGGGGCCTTTTCTCGCGGCTGGGCCCCCGCCTAATGTCTAAAGCGCCCGGGCGGATTTCCACTCCAGAACTTCTCCAAGGCGAAAATCCATCTGGAACTCCCGAATGCAAAACAGCGCTCAGGGGGATAAGCGGGGGGGGGTACCCGAGCTGCAAAAATAGCAACCTTCTGCGTGAAATCTCTCATTGGGGTGCCCTTTCGCGCGATTGGGCCCCTCTGCTCAGCGTCGGGGGCGCCCGCGTGGATTCTCGCCCTGGAGCCGCTCCGGGGTGAAAATCCATCCATCTGAAAAACAAAGCAGCACTTGGGGGGATACGCGGGGGTGTGCACCCGAGCCCCAAAAATCTACACTTTCCATGTGATATCTCTCTGACTGGGGATTCTCTCGCGGCTGGGCCCCCCCCCGCCCAGTGTCGGGAGCGCCCCAAATGGAGTTTCACTCCAGAACCGTTCCGAGGTGAAAATCCATATGGGACCTCCTGGGGATTGGCGGGGGGTGCACTCGAGCCCCAAAAATTGCAGCTTTCACTTTGAAATCTCTGAGCTTTTTCTCGCGGCTGGGCCACCTCGCCCAATGCCAGGGTGGATTTTCACACCGGAAGCGTTCCAGGGTGAAAATCCAGGGAAACCCCCTCAACACAAAAAGGCGCATTCGGGGATGAGCGGGGGTCTGTGTCCCTGATTTAAACATGACAATTTTCCACATGGAATTTCTGATAGGAAAACTTTTTCTCGCGGCTGGGTCCCCCAGTCCAGTCTCGGGAGCGCCCCGAATGGATTTTCATCTCGGAGGGAATTTGCCCGGGGCCCTCCCAGCGCAGAAAAGCGCTTGCGGGCCCACTTCCCGTGCATTGTTCGGTTCCGCGCGTGTTTGTTTTTTGCTCGATGGTCCAGGATGGTCCTCGATGGTTCTCGCCGAGCAAAAATGCACACGTCCGAGCGATGCCAAGTTCGGGGAGACGTAAGACCCGGGTACGGGGGACTCGGAAATCCCCGACGAGGTCGTCAAAAAAATGACGAGGCCGAGCCTGCATTTTGACGAGGCCTCCCGCTGCAGACATCCCACGAAACTCCTACTAATCAAAATCCGAGTCGCGGTCGTCAAAAAAAAAATGGCGAACCCGAGTCCTGGCAAACCCGGGTCTTACGCTCCCCCGACAAGTGAGGAAGGGGCGGCGCGGGGCGGAGGCGCAGAAGAGCCCCGCCACGCGGGCCTGGGCGGCGGGTAGCCCGCGCCCGGCGGCGGGGGCGCCTGCTCCACGCCCGGCGGCTGGCGCCCGTGGTGCCTCGATCCCCGGGGGAGGGGGGGCAGGAGCAGAGGGAGGGCGGGCCGAGGCCTCGGGGGCACAGCGCCGGGGGGGGGGGGGGGGGCAGCGCGCCAGGGGGGGGGGAGGGCAGAGCCAAGGGGGGGAGGGGCAGCGTCAGGGGGGAGGGGGGGGCAGCAGCCAGGCCATCAGGGAGGGAGGGAGGCCTCTCGGGTGGTGGGCGAGGCGTCCGCCCTCCGCCTCGCCGCGGGGGCCCTGCTGGAAGAAGAGGATGCTACCGGGTGCCTCTAGGCGGCCTCGGGGCGTGCTCGACGACGGCCTCTCCACGCACTCGCGGCACCCACGCCGAGCGGGGGCCCGCGGGCCCCCCCGGGGCTGACCAGGCCTGGCGCGCCTCTGGGGGTTCCAGGAGGCCCTGGCAGGCGTCGCCAGGTGAGCGACGATCAGAAACGGGTCCTACGCGAGATGACGCAACGACCCTGCGCGGCGGCTTGCGCGGGCCGCCGGCGCGGCACCACGCTACATTGAGGGCGAGGGTGCTTACGTGCGACCTTGCATGGGCAGCCTGCGCGCCAACGTCGGCGAAGGCGGCCCCGCTCTCTTTTGCATCGCGCCAGCTTCCCGAGCAGAGTCCGGCAAGGCTGAGGTCGGGCGTGTTCTCCTACAGGCGGGTTTTGGACGACACATTGAGAGAAGTACTCAAATCAAATTCCAAACATGCCAACAACAAGTACGAAAGAAGTCGCCTCGACGCTACTTTCGCAAGGCTGTTCTTGAACATTCCTCCTGTAGAGGGACAGGCCCGACTCAAAGCAAGGCGGCGGGGCACCGGCGAGGAGGGGCCACTCAGGGGGGGGGGGGGGGGGGCGCGCCCACGCGGAGCGGGCCGAGGGCCCCAGGTCTTTTCCGAGGCCCACCGCGGTGACGCGGCCCCCCCCAGGGGGGGCCGGGGAGCGCCGGCGAGGAACGTGTGCCCGGTGCTGCCGTGGCTGGGCGGAGTCGGTACCGATGGTGATGCTGATGATGACGGTGGTGGCCGTGGTTTAGGAGGCAACTACTGGGAGGTCTTCGTCGGAAAGAGTAAGGAATAATAAACCCCCATGGGGGGCTGCTACGCCAGATTAGGCCGCGGAATTAGGGGGGCTGAGCCGGATTAAGCCGGACTAAGCGGGATTAAGCGGGATAAAACCAGATAAAGCCCGATTCCGGACCAGGGGAAAGTCAGAATCCCACCAGCCCCCAGGGCGTCGGTGGTCTAGAGAGTTTCCTCTTCCAACCCCCTTCTTCCCCTTCGGGGAGGGGTTTACCCTTTCCCCCTACCCCCTACCCTGGACCTGGACGGAGGGTTCCGCGGGTCGTTGGGGCGTCCAAGATGGCCCAAGACGGCTCCAAGAGCTAAAAGGCGAGAAAGCACAAAACAATGTTTTTTCATATCTTTTGGAAGGATTTTGGCCTCTTGGGGGGCCCAAGAGGCGATTCGAGGCACTCTAGAGGGGCAAGGCTAATTGACCACCCCCCTTCTTTGATAGATCTCGTCCAAGATGGCCCCAAAAGCGGCCCGAAGGCTCCCAAGAGCGCCCCAAGAGCGCCCCAAGAGAGCCCCAAGACGCCCCAGGAGGCGCCCAAGAGGCCTCCAAGAGACTCCCAAGAGATCCCCAAGAGGCCCCAAGAGGCTCCCCGAGATACGCGAGAGGCCCCCGGGACCGCCAAGAGGCCCCAAAGACGGCCCATGGGGCCCCCAAGCTCGCCATTGTCCTCCTCCTCCTCCTCCTCCTCCTCCTCCTCCTCCTCCTCCTCCTCTTTTTCTTCCTCCTCCTCCTCCTCCTCCACCCCCTCCCTCTCCTCCTCCTCCTCCTCCTCCTCTTCCTCCTCCTCCTCCTCCTTCTCCTTCTCCTCCTCGTCCTCCTCGTCCTCGCCCTTCTCCATCTCCTCTCCTCCCCCTCCTCCTCCTGCTCCTCCTCCTGCTCCTCCTCTTCCTCCTCCTACTCCGACGACGACGACTCCTCCTACATTCTCCCCCTCTTGGGGCATATGGCGGCTTACCCGCCCTTTGTAGGTAAACAGCGACAACGACGACGATGCTATTGCTGTTTGCCGGTGCTGGTCGCTGCTGCTCCTGGTCTTGCTGTCGTCGGTGGTGTTGGTGGTGGAGATGGAAATGGAGGAGGAGGTGAAACAAGTGGTGGAGGAGGAGGTGGTGGTGGTGGTGATCAGGATGATGAGGACGAGGATGATGAGGATGAGGATGATGAGGATGATGCGACACAGCAGGCGGGTGTGCTGCCTGGCTTCCCCTCTCTCGCTCTCAGCGCTTGGCCATGGAGTCCTTGACACATGAGTGCTGATCCTGCGGACGAGGAGGAAACTAGAACGACAGGAGCACCGAACAAGCATGAACAGATGATTGTGAAGTCCGCGCGGAATATCCTGGGGCCTGGCGCGCGGGGGGGTCCTCGAATAACAAACAGGACATGTCAACATCGAGTCGGAGAACGGAATCGAAGCGAACTGTGCGTCGGATCGGGCCGCATCGGAATGGAGCCGAGATCGAATCGGACCTGGTGCTCCAGGATGCTCAATACTGCCACGCAAAAACATCGGGCCTCATCGGATCGTCGGAACATCGGGACCGAGTCGGATCGAGCCGGCCGGAATCGGCATCGAATCGGATCGGAATGCACCCTGGGGGGAGGGCGGCTGCGAGCGAAAAGGTGCTCGGGGAGGAGAGCCTGGAGGGACCTACCTGGTCCCAGGACGGTCAGACGACCACTTAGAATGAAGAAAAAGCCAGTCCTGGGGAAGTGGGCGGGATCTCCGGGGGCCCACGCCGTGGGGGAACAGCGACATCGGGGGGATGGAGGCTTTCGTGACGCGCGTGGCCCTCTGACGGTGGCGGGACGGGCCGCCTCCCTGGAAGAGAAACGATCTGCTCAAACACTCAGGCTTTCGGAGGAGACTTTCTTCTTTCAAATTCTTCTAAGAGACATGTGACAATCGCAATTTCTTTTTATGCTCCCTTGTGAGTCGAAATCGAATTTCATTTACCTTGAATCCTCTCCAGGAAAAAAGTCAAAAGAATTCATCTTTCGAACATTTTCCCTCGTATCTCCAAGAAGACATGTTTTTCCTTGCACCGGCGCCAGACCCCGCTTCCCGGAGCGCGGAGCGCGACCTGGGCGGCGCCGGAGGCCTCGCCAGGGGGGGGGGGGGAGGGCCAGCGCCGTCCCCAGGAGAATCTGCGCGGACCTCCGAGAGCCCTGTGTTGACGCTGTTTTGTGTCAAGCCTCGCCCTCGGCTAGGGCTGCAGGTTTCACCCCTTCCCTCCCCCTCCTCCCCCCCTCCCCCTCCCCTCCTGCATTTTGCCAAGGGGCTCGCTTGCGCTTGTAAAAAAAAAGTGTCCAGCCTCGCCCTCCGAGGGGGGACGATAAAGGGGGCTGGCTAAGGGGGTGGGCATCTCGAAGTAGCGTCGGCGAGACATCGCCGCTGGGCCGGCGATAGGCCCCCGGCAGTGGGACCGCGCCTTCGACTGGGCGGGGTGGGAGATCTTTTTTTTTTGGGGGGGGGCCCTGTCGGGCATGAATGGGCGATTGGCGATTGGGGGCCGATGCACCACCCCCCATACTCCAGATTTCGTAATAAAGAGAGGGGGGTCTCATTTCGGGGGGGTCTCTTCCAAGCGATCTTGGAGGGCCTGGGGGGGTCTGGGGACGATGTTTAGGAGGGTTCTCCCACGGGGGGGGGTCTGAAATGGATTGTCTTGGAGGGTCCAGACCCCCTCCCTTTTATTACGAAATCTGGAGTACCCATCGGTCGGAAGAAGTAGGCAGAAGCATGAAGTAGGAAGATGTTGAAAGTAGATCGCGTGTCCGCACACCTCCTCGCGAGGACGGAAAAGGTGCGGCCACTCGACCCTTGAAGTAGGAAGGCGCCTCAAGTAGCTTGGAATCTGGGACTCCAGAAATACCTACTTTTAACGACCGATGGGTAAGGCTATCCTTCCCCAACGTTGCCCCGGACCCTCCCTGGCCGCCTCGGGTCGTGCTGCGACGAGGCCTGCGAACGCCCGCCGCCGTGCTGCTGGTGCTGGTAGTGCGTGTCCCCGCCAGGCGGGGGCGCGGGCTGTGCCCTCGCGGGGGGGGGGAGCTCGAGAGCAGCCCGGGGCAGGGAGGAGGGCTGAGGGAGTAAGGCGAGGGAGAAGGACTGGGAGGGACAGGAGGGAGCGGGGGTATTGTGGAGGGGGGTGGGGCAAAGATAGGAAGGAGAAGAAGAAGGACCAAAAGAAGAAGACGAAGCAACATTGATCGGCATAACCACAAACTGTCGGAGGTCCGCGGGAATCGCTCCGCGCGCCAGGGGCCGCCCCGGAGGCGTCGCCGCAGAAACGCAGGGCCGATTCCAAGAGATCCGCACGGACCTCCCGGAGTGAGCGTGCACACAGACTGTGTGCTCTTCGGAGGGAGGGCCCCGAGGAGCACGGGGGGAACGCGGAGCACGGGGGCCGAGGGGCGGGCCCGTCTGCGGCGCTCGTCGCATCCAGAGCAACCGCGCTTGGCATGGAGTGCTCTGTCCAGAGCTGCGCGCTGCGATTGCAGTGCGCGGGGGCGACGCATGGCAAGTGTACTGCCGATGGGCAGTTGTGTCGCAAATGTACTGTGCCAATGGACCCCCCAGCCCACTGGGCGAAGGTGGTCTCACGATATCTTTAGTTCCTCTTCCGGAAATCCCCCTCGGGGAGGGGTACCCTCCCCCTCCCCTCCCAGAGGTGTTTTTGGGGGCGGGCCGCGATCGGTCAGAGCGTCCAAGATGGCCCACCAAAGCTCATAGGGGCCCAAGAGGGCCCCCAAACAGCTCCAAGTGTGCGCAAGATCGGACCAAGAGCGTCCCAAGAGCGCCCCAAGAGGCAATTTTGATGCCCTTCCCATCCACGACGAGAAGGGGCGACTTGGCCATAGGGAGGCACATGTATGACCCCCCCGCTTGCTCTGTGGAGTGTCGCGCGGACGAGCTGCGTACTGTGCCAGATGCTACCTCTGGGCCTCTCTAAGCAACGCACTGCTGCTTGGCACATTGGCGCTCAAATTATACAAGTGGGCGCAGCCCTTCTCGGAGGAGCACGAGGAGACGAAGATGAGATAAGGGATGTAAGGGAATTCTACGAGACACAAATGCCACGGATGCGAAAACTGGGACTGCGGAGTGCGAGCTGCTGGGATATCTGCCCGCGCGGGCAGCGGTCACGCGGAGAGCCTCTGCCGGCCTTCGGTTTACTCCATCGCTCCCTCCCCCCCCCCTCCCGTTGACCTGCGCGCGAAAGCCGGGCCTCGCTGGCGCGTGCACGGCAGGATCGCACGCAGCTATGGGTGGCGAGGCCTTGCCGGTCCTGGAGCGCCCGCGCCCAGTGCGAGTGAAAAAGTGCCGCGCGGACGAGCGCCGTATCGCATCGAATCCTACGTTTTGCTGCTTAGCACACTGGCGCTCAAAATGGTCGCAGCCCTTCATGGAGGAGCACGATAGGAAGAAGATGAGGCGAGGGGGAGAACAGGGAATCTTACGAGACCGATGTTAGTGCCTGAAGCCAGAGTAGCGGGTCTGGCACAAGTGGGTCCGCGGGGAGAGGCGCCACAGTGATTTCAGTCGTTGGCGCCTCGGTAAGATAATTTGCGCACTGGATGCAATACGTGCGCGTGGATGAATTTGCGAATATTTCAACCTATTGCAATATAATATTGCCCGCTTTATAATGGATGCCCCCCCCACAACTGTCGCGGGCCATCGCACGGAACAGGCTGAGGCTGAGCTCGGGTGGGCGCGCGCACCCTCCGGCTCTCCTCCCCTCCCTCCTCCAACCCCCCCCTGGCCCCCCCCCGCAGCCCAGGGGTGGGTGGGGAACAAGAGTTCGGGGTGCGAATAATGCTTGACAACCATGCCTTGGGAACGCGTCAGTTTAGCGACCCTGGTTCAAATACCTCTAGCTGGGCTTGGCCAGAACTTCGTCCGCCCCCATCCGCCCCGAGTGGTCCTCGGCACGTCTGGCTGCCAAACCATAGCTCGGGCCTCTTGGCGGCCGTCCGGGACGACGGGGGCACTCCCAGAGCGCGCTCGGCGAGGCGCAGCTGCTGACAAACACCCCGAGGCTTATGTTGTCCCCATCCTACTCAGGGACCGCATCCCAAAAATAAGTTCGAGCACCCGGAAAAGTGCCAAAAGAGTGTCGAAACAGGATCGAAACAATGTCGGGCGAGTGTCTCCACAGGGCCCGACACGGGAAAACCCTGGAGTTTCGGCACTTGTTTGGGCGCTCGAAATTATTCCTGGTGATCAGGGCTAAAGTAGGTTGGAGCATCATAACCCGAGGCTGGAAAGCTCGGGAGCGGCCAAGAGGGAGGTGTCCAAGAGGGGGGGGTGCAAATCATGACCGGCGGCATGTGCGCGGCCCAGCGGGGGGGCCAGGGACGTAATGAAACAAGAAGAGGCGCCATGAGATCTGGGGAAAAATCATGGCCCGCGCCATGAAATCCATCCCCCCCCCTAGTCATCACCCCCCTCTTTGCCGCCCCCGAAGGCTGGAAAGCCGCCGAGAGGACCTCGGCTCGGCCGGGCAGCCGCCCGGTGGGGGGGCCGCGAGACGCCGCGCGGCGGCGGGCGGCGGCGCCCCGCGCCTGTCGTAGTGCCCCTGCGGCGGCGGCGGCGACGCCTGCGGGGGCGCCTCGGCGGACGGGCGGCCGCCCACCGAGGAATCAGGGCCCCGTAGACCCGGACACGCTAGACCCGGACACCCAACATCCCTCGAAACCAATTTTTCCAAACGGCGGCACGAACAAAATACTGCACTGCAGCATTTTCAGAATAAACCCGGACACAGGCCTCAAAAGCCTGCAAGATCCCCCTAAACCCGGACACAATCCCGAATCCTGCAGTGCAGCAAACAAAACATACATGGGTGCTGAAAAATTTAACTTTGCAGGAAAGGAGGTCGTTTCCTTCGTTTCCGTGTCCTGGTTTATCTGTGTCCTGGTCTCCGGGGGCCTGAAGGAAGAGATGGCCCCCTCCTCCGTTCTCTCCTCCGAGGATAGGAGGCCACATGCGAACCCTACCCCTGCCCCCCACGACCTCTGAGGGGGAAGGGTGGGGTTCATGTCGTTCGGGAGTTCCCGAGCGAAGCGAGCCCCACCCTCCCCCTCAGAGATCGTGGGGGGTAAGGGGTAGGGTTCGCATGTGGCCCCCTATCCTCCTGCTGCCGAACCGGGCGAACCGCGGGCACACGTGTGGCCACCCTCGGCGAACCTCCCCTTGACGGGCCACCGAATCCGGCATGAGCACAGCCCCGGAACTCCCCTGCGGGGGAGGGGGAGCGGAGGGGGGCGCCGGCCAGCCTGGAGCCACGCAGACTCTGCAGAGGCCTGTCTAGCCCCCACGGATGCTGGGGCGTTCCTGGGAAGATGTGTCCAACTGCCACAATTAGTGTGACTTTTCTGAAAACTACGACTGGGCTGAGACTACTACGACTGCTGCTGCTGCTGCCGCTGCTGCTGCTGCTGCTGCGGCTGCTGCCATTGCTGCTGCTGCTGTTTCTGCTACTGCTGCTAAAACTACTACCACTCCTACTACTATTAATACTACTGCTACTACTACTACCACCACCACCACCACCATTACTACTACTACTACTACTACTACTACTACTACTACTACTACTACTGCTACTACTAATAATAATAATAATACGACGACTACTACTACTACTACTACTACTACTACTACTACTACTACTACTACTACGATTACTACTACTACTACTACTACTACTACTAATACTACTACTACTACTACTCTACTACTCTACTACTCTACTACTACTACTACTACTACTACTTTACTACTACTAAATAATACTACTACTACTACTACTACTACTACTACTTACTATATACTACTACTACTACTACTACTACTACTACGACTACTACTACTACTACTTACTACTACTACTTACTACTACTACTACTTACAACTACTAATAGTACTACACTACTACTACGAATGTTATTACAACTACTACCATACTACTACTAATACTACTACTAATACTACGACTACTACTACTACTACTACTACTACGGCTACAACTACTACTACTACTACTACTACTACTACTACTACTACTACTCTATCTACTTATTTACTGCTACTGCTACTACTGGTACACTACTACTACTACTACTACTATATACTACTACTACTTACACTACTACTACTATCTTTACTACGACTTACGACTACGAACTACGCTACGCTACTACTACTACTACTACTACTACTACGACCACGACGAACGACGACGACCGACGACGACGACGACGACGACGACGACGACGACGACGACGACGACGACGACGGACGACGACGACGACGACGACGACGACGACGACGACGACGACGACGACGACGACGACGACGACGACGACGACGACGACGACGACGACGACGACGACGACGACGACGACGACGACGACGACGACGACGACGACGACGACGACGACGACGACGACGACGACGACGACGACGACGACGACGACGACGACGACGACGACGACGACGACGACGACGACGACGACTACTACTACTACTACTACTACTACTACTAGCGTTGTGAATATCGCATTGCGGGTGCCGCTTTCGGTGGAGCTCCCTGTGGGGCCACGAAGACTGTGCTGGGTGGGGGTGGCGCATGCGGGCGGCACCACTGGGGCCTTCGGTGGAGGTCCCTGTGGGGCCACGAAACGCTGTACTGGGCGGGGGTGACGCATGCGGGCGGCACCACTGGGGCCGTCGGTGGAGCTCCCTGTGGGGCCACGAAACGCTGTGCTGGGTGGGGGTGGCGCATGCGGGCGGCACCACTGGGGCCTTCGGTGGAGCTCCCTGTGGGGGGGTGGCGCATGCGGGCG
This sequence comes from Prorocentrum cordatum, assembly GCA_963575745.1. Lineage (NCBI taxonomy): Eukaryota > Dinophyceae > Prorocentrales > Prorocentraceae > Prorocentrum > Prorocentrum cordatum. Next base: position 223,364 of record CAUYUJ010014638.1, on the reverse strand, counting down.
GCACCACTGGGGCATTCGGTGGAGGTCCCTGTGGGGCCACGAAACGCTGTGTTTGGCGGAGGTGCCGAAATGGGTGTGCGGGACGCATGCGAGCGGTGGCACTGGGGCCTTCGGTGGAGCTCCCTATGGGGCCACGAAACGTGTGAGGGGTGTGCCGAAATGAGTGTGGCTGACGCATGCGGGCTGGGGCCACGAAACGAGTGAAGGGTGTGCCGAGTTGGATGTGGCTGACGCATGCGGGCGGCGGTACTGCGGCATTCGGTGGAGCTCCCTATGGGGCCACGAAACCGTGTGAGGGGTGTGCCGAATTGGGTGTGGCTGACGCATGCGGGCGGCAACACTGGGGCCTTCGGTGGAGCTCCCTTTGGGGCCACGAAACGTGTGAGGGGTGTGCCGAATTGGGTGTGGCTGACGCATGCGGGCGGCGGCACTGGGGCTGTCGGTGGAGCTCCCTATGGGACCACGAAACGTGTGAGGGGTGTGCCGAACTGGGTGTGGCTGACGCATGCGGGCGGCAGCACTGGGGCCTTCGGTGGAGCTCCCTATGGGGCCACGAAACGTGTGAGGGGTGTGTCGAATTGGGTGTGGCTGACGCATGCGGGCGGCGCACTGGGCCTTCGGTGGAGCTCCCTATGGGCCACGAAACGTGTGAGGGGTGTGCCGAATGGGTGTGGCTGACGCATGCGGGCGGCGGCACTGGGGCCTTCGGTGGAGCTCCCTATGGGGCCACGAAACGTGTGAGGGGTGTGCCGAATGGGTGTGGCTGACGCATGCGGGCGGGGCACTGGGGCCTTCGGTGGAGCTCCCTATGGGGCCACGAAACGTGTGAGGGGTGTGCCGAATTGGGTGTGGCTGACGCATGCGGGCGGCGGCACTGGGGCCTTCGGTGGAGCTCCCTATGGGGCCACGAAACGTGTGAGGGGTGTGCCGAATTGGGTGTGGCTGACGCATGCGGGCGGCAGCACTGGGGCCTTCGGTGGAGATCCTTATGGGGCCACGAAACGAGTGAGGGGTGTGCCGAGTTGGATGTGGCTGACGCATGCGGGCGGCGGTACTGCTGCATTCGGTGGAGCTCCCTATGGGGCCACAAAAGCGTGTGAGGGGTGTGCCGAATTGGGTGTGGCTGACGCATGCGGGCGGCGGTACTGCGGCATTCGGTGGAGCTCCCTATGGGGCCACGAAGCGTGTGAGGGGTGTGCCGAACTGGGTGTGGCTGACGCATGCGGGCGGCAGCACTGGGGCCTTCAGTGGAGCTCCCTATGGGGCCACGAAACGTGTGAGGGGTATGCCGGATTGGGTGTGGCTGACGCATGCGGGCGGCGGCACTGGGGCCTTCGGTGGAGCTCCATATGGGGCCACGAAACGTGTGAGAGGTGTGACGATGATGGTGAGGCTGCCGATGATGGTGGGTGATGACGATGATGATGATGATGATGATGATGATGATGATGATGATGATGATGATGGGAGGAGGGAAGGGGGGGGAGGAGGAGGAAGAGGAGAGGAACGCGGGGCACCGTCTCTTCAAAACGAGGACCCAACATCACAGGATGTTTGGGAAAAGTGACAAAAAAAGAAAACAACAAAAACACACAAATAAAAATAACAACTCCAAATACCATACGGCACCCACGATATTACCTTACGGAAGCCGTGCGATTACCAGGCGGACACCATGAGACTACCATGCGAAAGCCACACACTTACCACACGACAACCATACGATAACCATAATCTTACCGTAAAGCCATGCGACAACCACGAGGTTACCATACGAAAACAATCCGTTTGTCATGCGGGAAACATGCGAAAACCATACGGTTGCCATACGAAAACCATGCGAACAACAAAAAGTCGCAAAATGAAAACCAGAAGATTACCATGCGAACGCCATGATATCTCCAATGGAAAACCACCCGAATACCATACGACAGCCACAATAATATCATACACAAGCCATGAGGTTACCATACGACAACCATACACAAAAAAATGACATTATCATACGAACACCACACGACAACCAACCATACGACAACCACAATACAACCATAATATTACCATGCGGAAAACCTCACGCGCACCTCCAGATTACCATACGATTCCAATGCGAAAACCATGCGACAACCATGAGGTCACCATGCGATTGCCATGCAAAAGCCAAAAGACGACCGTGCGAAAATCAAGCGAGTACCATACGACCACCATAATTTTACAATCCGAAAACCATAAGGACACCATCCGACACCCATGCGAAAACCATGAGGACGCCATGCGAAAACTACAAGGTTACTATGCGAGAGCCATGCGAAAACCATTACATTACC
>CAUYUJ010014638.1:178537-216037 GCA_963575745.1 Prorocentrum cordatum | reverse complement strand
GGCGGAAGAGAGATGATATGAGAAACAACAGCAGGACAAGCAGGAACATAATGAGAAGACCGGCGTCACCAACAGCAAAACTGATGATGGTGTTGTCGGCGGCAGGACCGCGGGAATCCTCATATCCCGGCTACTCGGGGATGATTCGGAATTTTCGCTACAGTGCCAGGAAAAAGAAGAACGCAAAAAGAGTTCAGGAGGTGAGGTCGCTTTAAATTGCGAAATGACAAATGACAAGGCCGTCGGCGCAGATGCAGGAATAGCGTTCCCGTGTGAATGTGGTCTGCAATCGAACGCTCCCAGATCACAGCTTCTCGACCCAGTCGAAGAGCGCAAGAACACGACAAATAAGAAGAATGAAGCAAACCGACGGGATCTGCCAGTCCCCTTGTGGGGCCAACAGGCTGCGCGCGTCAGGTTTGCTGTTCCCTGCGGCATTCCAACTTAAAATCAAACATCTCAGATTATTGCGCTGTACCTCCCATTGAAATCCGCACGAAAAATTGGAGTTTGGGGAGCCCCAAACCGTTTCGGCTAGCGTTTCTGACTCGGGTTTTCAAAATTCCTGCCGGGGGGCCCTCGGGCCCGAAATTTGTTTTAAAATACTAATTATACATGGTCGCGTCCCGGAGGCCACGATTGCTCGAAAAATATAGAATACTCGCGTGTACGAGGCCATCACCCGTTTATAACTTCATAATAACCGCGTCCCCGACGCCACGACCCTTTGTAGTTTACGAAATGCTCACGCCTCCGAGACCACAATCCCTAGCAAATTACACAATTGTCGCACCCCCGAAGCCACGATCCGTTGCAAATGACTCAAACATCGACGTGACTTGCGCGCTGGCCCGCAACAACTCCACCAAAGCCTCGATGCCAAACTGGGCGGGGGCGAGTGGCGGCAAGTTCCGCTGATGCTCCTCGGTCCAAAAAGTGGCTGAGAGCAGAGGCTCCCCCGCGGTCGCCAGTCCAGAAGGCCCTCCCTGCCGGCCGTGCTCGAGCCGGGGCTGGCAGGAAAGCAATCCTGGCCCCGGACGGGTGAGCATCGCCCGTGTTCCTTGTCGTTATTGCGGCCCTGCTTGACCAGGTCCGCCCTCCCCCCTCTGGCCTTGCGGCCCTGCTTGAGGATGGCGGCGTAGCGCTCGACCTCTGAGCCCACGCGGGCAATCAAGTCTGGGCACACCATCGCCGTGCTGGAGTCCTTCCCCGCCCCTGAGAAGATCGCCGAGACAGAGCGCTGGAGAGCGGCAACCCTTTCGCGTTGGGCCCGCGCGTGGCCAGGAAGTCCACGCGGCACGCGTGCTCTGCCAGCTGCGCTTTGCGGAGGAGTAGATCGATGGCGGCGATGTTGCTGACGTCCACCAGGTCGGAGCAGAAGCCCTGGTCCAGGGGCGCCGCATGGTGGCGCGGTGGACCTCGACGCCCCAGTCGTCGGCGCGCAGCCAAAAGGTCATGGCCAGAGGGCGGTGAAGTTTCAGCCAGCGGACCTCCCTGTCGCCTGAAAGGCCACTCGCAGCATCACTTCGCCGTCCGCGGCCCTGGGGCGGGACAGTTGTGGAAGGGCGACTGCCGCCATTCCGCGACCGAGCTGGTGAAGCGCCCCCCCCGCGCGGACCGAACGCCACGATCGTTGCCTTATTGACCCCGAGGTCGCGGTGGCTCTCCATCGCGGGGCACTGCTCCACGGGGCGCGCCTGCAAGTCGCGCGCGAGCACCGCGACGCCCGAAGGGGTGGTGGAGATGCCCACCTCGCCCTTCGTGGTGTCCGCCACGCCCGTGACGATGGGGGTACCCCTGGCAGCGGCACGGGCGGCGGCCGCCGCACGGACGGGACGGGTGGTCGACTCCACCGTGACCCATTGCGCGGCGGCCGCGGGAAAGGCGGCGGCCGGCGCCAGGGCGGTCGCTGCCGGGGCCGCCGCCACAGCGCCAGGCGGCCCGCCATACGGCACGGCCGCGGCTGGCGCAACGAAGGGGATGAGAGCCCTGCTGGGCGGCGTCATCGATGGCAACCCAGCCGAAGTGGCCTGGTGCACGTGGAGTGCGTCGGCCGCCTGGCGGGCCTGGCCCATGCACGTTGCCACCTCCGCGGCGGTCGGGTCCCTCCGAAACCGATGTTTGACCGCGATCGATTCCAAGAGGGATGGGGCGGCGATCGCTCGAGAAGCGCACGGCCTAGCACTGGTTCCATCTAGCCGCTCGAAGTACACATCATTGTCGGGGGTAGCGCACACCACCAGCAGGTCATTGACTGGAGTCACTCCCGGCGGCCGCAAGCGGCCCAACAGTCGACGCTGCTGCCAACCGCGGCTCCCGTTGTGCAGGATCCATGCACAGAGCTGGACGGCTCCTGACGCATGCCATGGCACCGACTGGACACGAGGCTCCCAGCGCCGCACGAGCAGATGGTGGCGGCGATGCTGGACACCACGCCCCGTCAAGCCCACCAACCCTGCCAAGAGGTCCCAGCACCGTCCCGCTGCGGGCAAAGCCGCCTCCTCGGGGGCTCTGGGCAGGTCACGGGCGTCGGCGCCTGCGCTCCTGAGCACGCAGGGCAGCTCGGCACCGAGGACCGAGGGGCACGTCGACTGGCAGGCGTATGGCGGGCACTCTGGACACGTGGGTGCGGCGGGGTACCGACTGTTGTATGAGACGATACCCGTTCCAAACCAGTCGGCCACTCGTTTCCACACGAGAACCGAGCTTGCGCTTGAGCCATCGAGGTCACGGATCGAGACGCCTCGACCCCAGGACGGCCAACCCCCAAGACATCAGACGAATCGACAAGAACGTGCAAAAAACACTGGGTACACGACGGCGCCAAGGCATCCCAGCACAACTCCTGCATACCCCATGATGATAGAGGGGGGGCCGGCGGCAGAGGGCGACGCCCTTACAGATAATGCCTCGCATACCGCATGAGATTCATGCCACTCCTCTTGATCCACGCCTCCCCTGTCTCCTCCTGCTCCTCCCCCTCCTCCTGCTCCTGCTCCTGCTCCTCCTGCTCCTCCTGCTCCTCCTGCTTCTCCTGCTCCTGCTCCTGCTCCTGCTCCTGCTCCTGCTCCTGCTCCTGCTCCTGCTCCTGCTCCTGCTCCAGCTCCTGCTCCTCCTCCTCCTCCTCCTCCTCCTCCTCCTCCTCCTCCTCCTCCTCCTCCTCCTCCTCCTCCTCCTCCTCCTCCTATGTTCCCCCCTCCTTCCCTTCCTCGTCCTGTGCCTACCCCCCCTTCCCCTCCTCTCCCTGCTGCTCATCCCTCCTCCTCCTCCCCCTCAATCCCAAGGAGGTCCCTGGGGTCTCTGGAAGCCTCCAGAGGTCCCAGAAGTCGCTGCGGAAGCCCCCGACGACCCAAAGTCAGGCAAAAACAACAAAAACGTCCAGGAACCCCCGATCCTCGATGCTCGTTCCGCCGCCGTTCCGTCCTCGTCCTCCCCGTTCTCCACGACTTCGCATGAAGGAGAGGGGGTACTGAAGGAAACGGGTCCTGGAGCTTGGGGCTTGGCCCCTGGACACCCTCTCCTCCCGAGCTAGCTTTTTCCAATCCCAGGGACTGTGGAGAGAGCCCCAGGGGCTCGACAACGGCGAAACCCTCCCTCGTGACTCCTGCTCCTGCATGGTGCACGACGTCGCGCCGCCTCCTGGAGAATGGCAGCTCTGCGGCCAAGCGCGCGACGCGCGACGCGCGATTCATCTTCACGCCGATGCGGGCGGCATAGATCCCCAGACGTCCGACGATGCGATCTCGTTCAGTGCGCGGCCCCGAGACTCCCGACCCCTTTCCCAGTGGGCAGTGTTCCACGCCGGACCCATCTTTGGCTGCTCTGGGGGCCCTGCTCTGGGCTGAGGCTGAGGAGGGAGAACAGCCAGGATTGAAAAAAACAGATCGACGGGGAACCGGAGATCTGCGACGCTCCCCAGAAGGCCTCGGTCCTCCTCGACCCCGACGGCGCCAAAAATTAGCACGCCAGCCAGCAGCGCGCAACTACGGAAAAAAGTGCACGATGCCCACCAGCGAACGCTGTCCAACACTGGCAGCGGCCGCTGTCGGGCAGGGGACTTGTTGTGCCACATGGACGAGAACCGCGGCGACACCGTCAGCGACTTCTGCTCACCATGGGCAGGAGCTGATGTTGGCATTCGTCCCCGCTCGCTCCGTTCCCGTCTCGATAACGCACCGATCCCTGCTCGCCTCTACACGACGACTACGGCGACGAAGACAACGACGCAGACGCCCTCAACGACGCCGAAGTCAACGCCGATGCCGACGCCGACGCCGACGACGCCCTCCACGACGACGACGACGACGACGACGACGACGACGACGACGACGACGACGACGACGACGACGACGCCGATGACGAGACGACGACGACGCCCGCCTGCCAGCGGGCGGGCAGGGCCCCGCTGCTGGCGGGGCGCGGGGCGACTGGCGGACCCCCGCCGTGGCCCCCGCCCCCCTGGGCTCGGCGGAGGCGCGGAGGCGGGGGGACGAGGGCGGAGGCGATGATCCGGCTCACGCCAGCATGGACTGCAGTGCGGGCGCGGCCAGAAGACACCCTCGCCAGAAACCCAGCCCTGAGAACCCGTACGCGAGATGCACCTGAAGGGACGAGGGCGGAGGCGATGATCGGGTTCACGCCGACATTCGGGTCGGGCGAAAGGGGGGGATAGCAATGGGGGGGGAATGAAAATCAGCTCACGTAGCTGATTTTCCCGGCGCCTCCCGTCGCCGGGAGCGGCCATGTGTCGAGGAATGGGCCCCTCGGTGAGGCCGAAACCAGCTGCATGCAGCAAATTTCGTGACCCCCCCTTTCCCAATCCCCCCCTTTCGCCCGGCCCGAAACATGGACTACAGTGCGGGCGCGGCCAGAAGAAACCCTCGCAAGAAGCCCAGCCCTGAGAACCCGTACGCGAGGTGCACCTGAAGGAGCACCCTGGACGCAGTGGCTCCTTCAAGGGCTGCGGGAAGTCGCCGCGCAGCGCGAGGAGCGAAGAAACCCAGGATACCCTGGCGAAAAGCAGATGGTCTCTTCATGCGCGCCCCCACTGTAGGGATCCGTGGATCTGGCGCGTGCGCGCCAGGGTCCACGGACCGGGGAAGGTGAACCCCGCGAGACACGATGCAAGGCCGCCCCGTATGGCGACGAGGCGCGTCGGTTGTGCATGGGAACGGGGCCGAGGAGGAGGAGGGAGGAGGAGGATGAGGAGGAGGAGGAGCAGGAGGAGGGGGAGGAGGGGGAGGGGGAGGAGGAGGAGGAGGAGGAGGAGGAGGAGGAGGAGGAGGATGAGGAGGGAGGAGGAGGAGGAAGCGTCGACCCGGGATCGGCGATGCAGCGCAGGCAGGTCGGCGACGGGCCCTCGATGGCGAACCCGCGCGCTCCCGGGCCGATGCCGGGCGTGTCCCCCTACAGGTGGCCCCTGGACGAGACATCTAAAATACGCATTCAAGATTCAAGCACAGACAAGAAGCATGTTCGAACGTAGTCCCCAGACCATGTTTTAAACTATTTGGGAATTTTCCTCCTGTAGAAGGACAGGCCCGACTTCATCCCGGGCGGGGCTATCAGGCCACATCTCGGCGATGAGTGGGCGATTTGGGGTCGATGAGTCCCTCCTCTGGGCCTCTCCCCCACGAGGGCTACCCCTGAGACAGGCAACACGTTACCGGGTAACTCCTGGGGGATCTTCGTGGCAGTGGTCAAGGGGACCAACGTGGCAGCTCTCCCGAACCCACCCTGGACTACCCCCCCCACGCCCGTCTTTTGGGTCGGGGGTCGGGGGGGCCAAGGGGGAAGAGGCTTGGTGCTATTGGGGAGGCCTGGTGCGCTGCCATCGAAAACAGCGCTATGTGCAAGACCTGTTCACAGAGCCCCTCCGGAACCCTCCCTCCGGGAGGGGTGCTCTGCCTGCGAGAGGACGGGGTCGGGGGATTAGGAAATGCGTCTCCCCCGGACCCCCCCCCCTCAGGAGAATTCTGGGGGGGTCGGGGCGGCGTTAAGTGCCGAATCCTCCAAATCGCCAGTTCCCTCCTCGTCTGTTTTTGCTGACGGGGTTCAAGATTTGTTTTCCACCAGTAAGCCTCTGAGCCCCCCACTACCTGCAGGGTTTCTTTAGAGGGGGGATTCGGTGGATGCGCCCAAACAGAACCCCGGAGGATGACCTACCAGCCCCCACATGGGCTATGGCAGAGCTGGGCGGTGGTCCTCCTTGGAGGCTGGAGAGAAAGAGAGAGGAACAAACAAATATAAAATACGACAAATGAAGACACGATGGTAAGATCGCAGGAGATAGTATAATATAATTTCAAGACGAGACCATATAACAACTACGACACTATGATATAATATAGCATAAGATCATTTCAGACACGATGATATGGGACATGAATGGGACATGATATGAGATCATTTCAGACACGATGATATAAGATATAACAACTACTACACTATGATATGGGACATGTAATACAAGGTAATCACATATGACGAATGATAGTGTACCATGTAAGATAAGAGAACACCGATAACAAAGCGAGTAGCAACAACCACTCTAGGAGGACCTGGCCGCCTTCTCAGCCTTGCTGAGTACTCTGGGCGTAAGGCCTCGGGGCATTCTGTCAAGATGAACTCGACGGGCCTTGGCAAGTGGAAGCGTGGAAGGACGTAGCCCCTCCCTTTTCGTGCTCCCCTCCTCCACGGCAGGTCCCTATCGCTACGGCCTGCGCACTGAATTCTGACACCGCGTCGACTGTCCGATAGCTGCCGATTCCGAGCCACTGGCGGCGTTCGAGCTTGAACGCCGCGCTGGGGCCTCTGCCGCGTCGACACGAAGCCAACCTGCTGTGGCTTTCGGGCACGCCGAAGAGGTCGACCAGAACGAAGGGGGCCGGCGCATCACAGCCCGAGGCGCGATGCCGGAGCAGGGGGCGGGGCAGGGAACGTGCCGAAAAAAGAAGAGATGACGGTCCTGGTCATGACATCAGCCAGACAACCAGGGCGTCTACGAAACGAAGCCTCCGCGGGCCCAGCATAGACGGGGGCGGCCGACGCCGCAACTGTCTTCCAGAAGAACATGCTGCGTGAAACCAGCGACAAACTTTCCGAATTGAGGGCTGTGGGCCATGGCATCGGCACCCCCCTGGTCCTCACCCACACCTTGGCCGCCTGTGGCCCTGCGGCTTTGGGGGGCCGCGCTCGGGCCTCCGGGGGCCGCTCGGGACGGCAGGGGCTCACCCGGGAGGCACTCGACGGGGTGCGGCTGCTGGAAGGCATCACGAGGCGAGAGAGAGCAGAACAAGAGCCAGCGCAAACTGCCTCCCCCCCTCCTCGAAAGCGTCCTCGCCCCTAGTCCTCCCCCCCCTTCTCGAAGACGTCCCCCCCTCCCCCTCTGCCCCCCCCCCATGGACTGCGAAAGCGTCCTCGCCCCCCTTCCCCGACGCCCCCGAGAACCAAGGGGGGGCAGGTGCGGAGCCCCGTCCTGGCGGCGCGCAGGGCGGGAAATGGGGGAGGGGGGGAAGGCCCCTTCGAGGGGGGGCGCTTCCCAGGAGCCGCGGGCCTTGCGCTTACATCTAGGGAGCCCACAGAAGGACGTACGCGCCCAGCCATGTACATGAACACGGCCCCTCGATCTGCGAGACCGGCCGCGCGGTACGAACTTTCGGGCAATGCGTACTCTCGAAACCAGCGTGGATTCATGTACGTGTACGTCCTTCTTTCGCTCCTGAACATCTGCAGACAAGGCCCCCGCCTTCCGAGAAGCAGCCCCTCTCTCTGAGAAGGCCTCCCCCCTCCTCCTGCCCCATGCTGCGGCGCAGCCGGTCGCGGGCGCTTTCGGCGCGGCGGGCGGCAGGGGGAGGGGCTTCTGCGCCGAGCGGTGCACGTCTGCCTCGCAGAGGTCACAGCTCCTTCGCGGACGACCTGGCCGGGCCCACTCAGAGCGAGGCCCCGACAACGGGCCGAGAGATAATAAGAAGAGTCGGCGAACTCCAGCAGATGATGAGGAGCAAGAAGGTGAGAGGGAGGATGCGTTCTGCCCGCCACCGGAGGGCAGAAGAAGGAGGATCGAGAGGAAGAGGCGGAGGAGGAGGAAGAGGAGGAGGCCGACTAGCAACGACTGTGGCCGAGGCGGGAAATGCTGCTCGTCAGCCGATCGCGGTGGGCAGGGCCAAACTGGTGCCAGGCGCACCGCAACATACCGGGCTTCTCGGAGAAGCCGGGCATTAGTCCACCTCCACCAGTGGGCCACGCGCCGCCGCTGGAGGCAGCCCCGCCGACCGACACGCTGCCATCCGGCAGTCCACCGCCGGCGGCGGCCTGGTCATCCTCGAACTTCTCCTTGACCTTCTGCTCCTGCAGCGCGATGCGCATGGTGGAGCAGCAGTTCTCGAGAGAGCTGGAGGATACTCGGAAGAGTTTGGCGACGACGATGTCGAGGGGAGAGCAGGAGGATGAGGAAGAGGAGGAAGAGGAGGAGGAGGAGGACGAGGAGGACGAGGAGGAGGAGGAGGACGAGGAGGAGGAGGAGGACGAGGAGGACGAGGAGGAGCAGGAGAAGGACACGAGGGAGGAGGAAGAGGACACGAGGGAGGAGGAGCAACCGTCCCCACGCATGACTCGGAAGGCGACGTCCGCCTCCTCCTCCTCCTCCTCCTCCCTCTCCTCCTCCTCCTCCTCCTCCTCCTCCTCCTCCTCCTCCTCCTCCTGCTCCTCCTCCTCCTCTCCTCCTCCTCCCCCTCCTCCCCCTCCTCCTCCTCCTCCTCCTCCTCCCCTCCTCCTCCTCCTCCTCCTCCTCCTCCTCCTCGTCCTCCTGCTCCTCCTCCTCCTCCTCCTCCTCCTCCTGCGCATCCTCTCGTCCCTCCTCCCTGTTGGATCGCTGCAGGGAAGCGGCGGAGACGGTCCAACACGAGGGGCCAAGGGCCGCGAGAGGTCGCCAACGTGCTAATTAGTCAGAGTCTTCGCAAGCATGGCGGCAACGCGAGGTTTCCCGCAGTTCAGGATCATGCGCAGGATTGGCACGTCCAAGGGGTGAGGAGCACAAATGCACGCTGCCAAAAGCAAATCTTGTCCCAAACCGACAGCGAGCCCGCTCAAACCGAACGGTTGTTGTTATGAGTCCCGGTTGTTCCCATCACGACTCTTCGGGAACAACACGATAACAATACCGCTACTCCGCAGACCTCCTCAAGAGTACGTTCTGCCCAGAACTTCGAAGCGAATCCAGCCGTGAAGACGAGGGCAGCGGTACCGGCAGAACCCGTTTACTCCCGATCACGCTCATCGCCCGTAACCGGGCCCCGCCCCCCCCTTCCTCCCCTGGGTCACGTCACGATTCTAGCTGGCGCCGTGTGGGAATCAGCCATTTCTAAGCATTCCCATAAACCGCGCGGGCGCGAATCTTGACGTGCCCGGCCCCCTCCCCCCCCTTTCCCTCGCCCAGCTCACGCCCGTTAGAAAAAGTTGTTTGTATTTTTCGGGACAGCGGCCGTTATTGGCCCCTGCAGCACCCCCCCCCTCCCGCAGATCACAAGCGATGCTGACCTCCGAGCTGTCTATGATTGCTCCTGGGCATTCCCAGACGGCGCCGGTGCGAAACGTGACGTTACTGGTCCTGCCCACCCCCCAACCCCCAGGAGAGCACGTTATCGTGGCAGGAATAAAAAAACGCTCTCCTAGCGCCAGGGCGTAAAAAAACAGTCTCGTAGCTGTCCCTTGCAGCCTGCCAGTGGGAGGCTGCGGAGACAAAGGGATCGGCCCAGGCACGAACTCGGCGAAATGTCTACACGAAAGAGTGGCCACGCGGTTCGCCTCTCACGACGCCATGCAAAATTGCATCGGCGGCGAGCTTAGCTGGCGCCACTTCGCTGCGAGTTTCGCGTTCGATGCTGCTGGAGGATGGCGTTGGTCGAAGACTGAAGCATGGCATAGGTATTTTGCGGTGCTCAGCCAACGAAATATTATGAGAACTCGCGGTCCGTGCCTGGGCACACGACGGCGCTTGGCCTCTCCGTCCCTGTCTGGTGCCTGTCCCTTCTCCGACGGCGAAGGAACTCAAGCCGCACCACGGCGCGCGGGGAAGGGCACGCCGCGCCCGGTCGCCGAGCGAGGGAAGCGCGAGGTGGACACGAGGTGGGGGGCCACGTGCGAACCCTACCCCTGCCCCCCAACGACTTCTGAGGGGGAGGGCGGGGTTCACATCGCTCGGGAGCTCCCGAACAAAGCGAACCCGACCCTCCCCCTCAGAGATCGTGGGGGGTAGGGTTCGCACGTGGCCCCCTGCTGAGGGGTCGACACGAGGGGAGCTCCCGAGCGATGTGAACCCCACCCTCCCCCTCAGAAATCGTGGGGGGTAGGGTTCGCACGTGGCCCCCTAATGATGGTGGTCGACACGAGGGGGGGGGCGCCGCACGTCACAGGGGGGGGCGGGAGGCAATGACGTGGAGTCGACGAGGCACTGCCGACAGACCTGGCGGCGCTGGGCCCCCAAGGGAGGAGCCCGCATTCGTGGGCAGCCCAGGGCCCCGCTCGGCGAGAACTGAAGGGATTGCGTGGCGATGCTCCGCCCCCTGAGCCAACTTCCCCGGCGACGGAGGAGGAGGAGGAGGAGGAGGACCAGTGTAAGCCCAAGTCGCATGAACGATATGCTGCAGTGAACCCTCCCTCCACGTTCCCTCTTCATATAATGTATTTGTTTCACTGCGGAAATGCCCCATTGGAAGACAACCTTCTGAGAACCCTCAATCACACCAGCACACGATTCCGGGGATCTCAACGCCGCGAACGAAACGTGCATGCACAGTTCTGGGACTTCAGCACAGCGAACCAACGTGACTTATATATATATATATATATATACACACATATGCACATGTGCACATACTGTATTCACAAATGCACATGTGTGTAAAGCATATCATTTTAAAATAAAGAAAAAAACATCGTTCCGGTGCCCGTGGAGTATTTTCCAGGGGGGGCGCTCTGCAACATGTTTTTTCTAGGGGAACACAAAGTGACATAAACACAACAACTCGGAGGTCCGCGCGGATTCCTCGGATCCGCGCTGGAACCCCCTCCCTGGCGCGCGGAGCGCGCCAGGGGCGGCGCCGAAGGCGCCGCCAGGGGGGTCCAGCGCGGATCCGAGAAATCCGCGCGGACCTCCGAGATTTTATGTTTGTGTCACTGTTTGTTCCCCTAGAGCCTGTTTTTTGGATTCAGGCAAGTTTACTTGCATGGCGTTCGCCCCCCCCCCCCCCCTCGCCCCTCTTCAAGCGAATACTAGCGTGCAAGTGCCTTTCGACTTGCGTGATTTCCGCGCTCCCCCCCCCGGGCTTGCTTCAGGCTCAGCCCCCCTCCCCCCCCCCCCGTCCATGCAAGTAAACTTGCCAGAGTCTAAACAAAACAGGCTCCTACACCCTGCGAAATGCTTAAGAAATCATGGGTTAAGAAATTCATAGTCTCAGAACTTGAATAAAAACCCAACATTTGCATTAAAATCTTAGGATTCACACTGAAACGTTAAGAATAACTGGCCGAAAACTTGGGCTTTCTTAAGCATCGCCTAAGGTGTATAGTTAGGGGGGGGGCGCTCTGCAACATGCTCCTATCTTCGGCGGCGGATGCCTGGCCGCCGGGAGGATCCCGGGGGGACGGCGCGCGCCGGCTCTCGCGAGCGGGGAGCTCGCCCGGCCGGGCCCGCGGCCCTGCGGAGCAGGAGGACCCCTCCCCTCCCTCCCTCCCTCCCCTCCCTCCCCTCTCCCCTCCCCTCTCCCCTCCCCTCCCTCCCTCCCCTCCCCTCCCCTCCCCTCTCCCTCCCCTCCCCTCCCTCCCCCCCCCTCCCCCCCTCCCCTCCCTCCCCTCCCCTCCCTCCCCTCCCCTCCCCTCCCCTCTCCCCTCCCCTCTCCTCCCTCCCCCCCCCCCTCCCTCCCTCCCCTCCCCTCTCCTCCTGGCGGCGCGGCCTGACGCCCTGCACCGCCACTCCTGCCGGCCGCCGCGTCGCCGGGTCCTGGGGGAGGAGGAGCGGGGCGAGGAGGAGAGGGGCGAGGAGGGGGAGGGCGGGCGAGGACATGGGAGGAGAAGAGCGGCGAGGAGGAGGGGGAGGGGGGAGGGGACGCAGGGGCACGGGGGAGAAGAAGCGAGGAGCAAGAGAGGAGAAGGGCCCTGAAACTCTCCCTTCATCCTGTTCCGACCTCTCCCCTTCTCCTCTGCCCTCCTCCCCTCCTGCTCCTCCCTCTCCCCCTCTCCTCTGCCCCCCTCCCCTTCCTCCTCCCCTCCTCCCTCTCCCTCTCCTCTGCCCCCCCCCCCTCCTCCCTTCCTTCCTGCTCCTCCTCCCTCCCCCTTTCCTCTGCCCTCCCTCCCCTCCTACCACCGCGTGCCCCTCCCCCCACGGGCGCTGCTCTGGCGCGGCGCGCGCGCGCGCCTCGCCCCCTTCCTCGCGTCGCTGGCGGCGGCGTCGCGCCGCCGTGGTGCGCGCTGCGCTGCTCGGGACTTGCTCCCCCACGGGTGACGACTTCGGCCCACCCCGCTCTGGGATAGAGAGACATCGGATAACGAAGAGAGGGAAAGGCTATGTGCCTTAGTGGGCACCGGAAACGGCAGGGCCGTTTTTTCACCGTTTCCGAAAAAATGTCCCTTGAAAATGGGAACGACAAAAAAACAACGGCGACCGGAAACGGCAAGAAAAACGGCTCCCGGATTGGAACCGGAGCGGGAACCCGCAAAAAAACGGCGACGGAGCCGGTAAAAAAACGGCGTCGGAACTGCCCAAAAAACCGGCAGAACGGAACCGGTAACAGAAACGGCCCTGTCGTTTCCAGGGCCCACTAAGCTCTTTGCAAGGTCATGAATGAAAGGGCCCTGGGACACACAAATAAATATACGCAAATAACAGGATTCCCCACATGTTCCTATATTTTCTGGGTTTTTGTCTTCCCCCCCACTTCCCATATGTTCCCATATGTTCCGAGGAATCGGCGATGAAGTGTGCCTGTGTGTGTGTCTTTTTCATCCTGAGTGACTTGCCATTATTGGCCTTCGCCGGTGGAGACCCTGATTGACTTACGGTGCCCAGCGCAGTGCAGCAGGGGGGGGGCCGGTTCCTGGCGAAGCGCTGGCCCAACTTCAGACCACGTCCCCCAAAAAAGACGTGTCCTGAAATCTTGGCCGCGTGTCCCTCCTGCGGACACACCCTCTATTCGTTACGCGCTGCCAGATTTGTAATACCTTCAGACCACGTCTCCAAAAAAGACGTGTCCTGGAATCTTGGCCGCGTGTCCCTCCTGCAGACACACCCTCTATTCGTTACGCGCTGCCAGATTTGCAATGCTTGGCCCTGGGCTTCCCGCGGAAAGACCCGCGCCGAAATTCGGCGCGCACAAGGGGGGTAGAGGGAGGGGGGAAGGCTTCTTAGAAGCACCCTGCTCCTTAGAAGGCCCTGGCCTTACGTCTATAGAGAAGGCTTGCGCCTTCTACAAAGTAGGGGTGTTTCTAAAACAAAAAAAAAAAAAAAAAAAAAAAACCTCGCCCTACCCACCCCTGCGCGTGGCCGGGAACCTCAAGACTTCTGTCACGGCACCCTGGGTGCTTTGGAGGAGCCCCGCGGCACTGTGACAAAAAAACTGGGGTTCGGCAGCGCCACACCCCAGGATTTGTGTCACGGCATCCCCCCGTGCGTCGAAGACCCCGCGGCACCATGGCAAACAAGCTGATGTTCTGAAGCGCCCAAGATTTTTGTCACGCCCCCCCCCCCCGTGCCTTGGAGGGGCCTCGCGGCACCATGACAATCGCCCGTTTCTTTCTTCGCGGCGATCACGAGCGTCATGAAGGGGGGGGGGCGGGGGGGGGCATAACGGACCGCCCCCTCCCCCGCAGCGTGGGCACCACAGCAGCGCCCGCGCGAACGACGACGATGCGCGACAAGCGACGAGCGACGAGCGACGAACGACGACGACGTCGACGACGACGACGACGATGACGCCGACGTCGACGCGACGGCGACGGCGACGGCGACGGCGACGGCGACGACGACGGCGACGACGACGAGGACGAGGACGAAAACGAGCGACGAGCGACGAGCGACGAGCGACGACGACGACGACGACGCCGTGCTGTCCCCGCGCCACCACATGAAGGAATAAGTAGGAATGGGAAAAATGGGGGGGGATGTGAAATCGTAGCGCTTCCGTTCGCGAGTGCCTGTGCGCACGAGCCACGACCAGGGGCCACGAGCCACGACCAGCTCAGCACCATCTGCGTGCACCACAGGCACTCAAGGCCTGCGTGCACCTTTGGAACCCCCTGGGGTCCCGACGGGACCACATGCCAGAAAATCGTGGGGGCGGTCGATCTTATCAAATGCAACATGCAAGCTGATTGTGATAATTGCTTCTTTTTTCCCTGCCCTGCGAGCAGTCCTGCACTTTGAACCGACGACGCCCGTGCACGCCATGGCCACTGCGCTCACCACAGCGCCCGTAAAAAGGAATGGACATGAATGGGAAGGAATGGGGAGGGCACGTAGTGGTAGCGCTTCAGTGTGCACCACAGTGCGCGTGCGCACGGGCCGCGACCAGGGGCTACGAGCCACGATCATTTCAGCACCACATGTGTGCACCACAATCCCTGTGCGCACCACAAGGCCCGCGCGCGCATCTGGCGCCCTGCCTCTTCCGCCTCTTGGCGCCGAAATGGAGTGACCCAAAAATGGCGATGAGGAGGAGGGGGACGAGGAAGGAGGGGGGTGAGGAGCAGCAGGAGGAGGAAGAGGAGGAAGAGGAGGAGGAGGAGGGACAGGAGGAGGAGGAAGAGGAATAGTTGGAATCGGGAACACAAAATCACAATTTCGGATCCCTATGAGGATCGCAGTGCGGATCCCTGTGCGGATCCCTGGGCGGATCCCTGTGCGGATCCCTGTGCGGATCCCGATGCGGATGCTACCCGATGCGGATGCCTATGAGGATGCCCATGCGCATTGCCATGCGAATCCCTATGCGAATGTTTATGCGGATCCTTTCGCGGATGCATCTGCGGATCCCTATGCGGATGCGCATGCACATCCCTGTGCGGATCCGCATGAGATTCCCAATGCGGACCGAACCACTATGCGTATTCCGATGCGGACGCCCATGCGGATCACAATGCGCTCAGCGGCAGTGCCCAGGGTGCACTGGGGGGAAAGGGCGCTACGTTATGGGGGGGGTGAACATTGGCATCCGGAAGTTGGAACCCTAACCTCCCGAGATTGGGTTTTCCTATTTCGGAACCTCCCCAAACAAACGGAAACATGGGGAAACAGAAGGGAAGCTGAGAGAAAACAGAAGGGAAGCAGAAGGGAAACATAATGAAAGCAAGGAAAACAAAAGGAAGCAGAAGGGAAGCAGAAGGGAGACAGAGGGAAAGGTACCTCCCACAGGGGGAAGGCAAAAGGAATGAGAAGGGAAACGAGAAGGGAAACAGAAGGGGAACAGAGGGAGATCATAGGAACGCAGAAGGGAACCCTGACCTCCAGAGGATCGGGCTTCCTGCTCCGGAACCTCCCAGAACAGAAACAGGGGGAAACATAGGACACTGAGGGGAAACAAAAAGGAAACGGAGAGAAACGCCGGGAAATTGAAACAAAAACAGAGGGAACCT
This sequence comes from Prorocentrum cordatum, assembly GCA_963575745.1. Lineage (NCBI taxonomy): Eukaryota > Dinophyceae > Prorocentrales > Prorocentraceae > Prorocentrum > Prorocentrum cordatum. The sequence continues at coordinate 200,413 of CAUYUJ010014638.1, read as the reverse complement.
TCACATCCGGAGGCTTGGGCTTTCTCGGAACCTGCCAACACAGAGGGAAACAGAGGGAAACAGAGGGGAACAGAGGGAAACAAAGAAAAACAATGAAGAAACACATAGATAGGGAAAACAACAGAAAACAAAGGGAATCCTGACCTCTGGAGGATAGGGTTCCCAATCTCGAAACCTCCCAAAACAAAGGGAAACGGAGGAACAGAGCGGAATAGAGGAAAACAAAAGAAAGTTGAGGAAAACTGATGGGAAACAGAACAAAAAATAGCGACGGTTATGGTTTCGTCTATGACGACGGCGACGGCGATTGCGACGAGTTCAATGCCCACGACGTCGACAGCGAGGAAGTCGCCCACGAGGACGAGGAAGACGTGCGCTCTCGCCCCACCGCCGGCCAAGGCCTGGTTCTCTCGCAGTTTGTACCGCGCGTTTGGCTTGTCACTGCGGTCGCAGGTCGCCGAGGACTTAGTGATACCTGAGACCTTGTGAGACGCGCGGATGCGCTCAGCGCCGACGGCTTCGTGGAAACGCCAAACCGTGCGACACGCGCGCTGAGGGCGTCTATGCACTTTGAGCTCCTCGTGGAACTCGCGGGTGCGTTCGGCGCCGGGGATTGCGTGGCCCCTTGAGGCCATGTGACGCGCGCGGATGTGCTCGGCGCCTAAGTGTTTTGGATATTTCGAAACACCGTGAAACCGCGTAAGACGCGTGACTGTGCTCGGCGTCTCGAGGCCGTGTGAGACGCGTGGACGAGCTCGGCGCCAGGAGATTCGGGGCATTTCGACACGGCTTAAGACCGCCATCGGGACTCGCTGTGAGTGAAGGCTTGTGCCGGTCATGCAGGTTGTGGCAATGGTTTCCTCCTCCTCCTCCTCCTCCTCCTCCTCCACACCCGCGCGATGTGATCGCACATTGGGGGTCGGAGGGTTGCAAGGTGGTTCGAGCACGGAGGGCCGCCGCCCGAGCGCGCCACGGGTCAATTTTTGTTTGGTCACTGGTTGGGCCCATGTCGGCTCGGCGTGAGGACAGCGCCCAACGTGAACTCACGAGGCTGTCTTGGATATGATGTGCACGCGAATGCCATGGCAAATACCCACGCCGAAACCGCATGGTTCCAGAAACACGATGTTATTATAAGCACACGTTCTGTATGTATGTTCCTTCGTCACATTCACGTGCAATTTCTCTGGGTGTCAATGCTTCGCGTTGCTTCTTCTATGTGAATGTGTTTCCGACTTGTTCCTTAGCTTCCTGCTCCATGTGTTTCCGTACGTATGGTTGAGCTCCCGCATGCGAAACCCTAGCATCCGGAGATTAGCGCTCGAACCTCATTACTTCTCTTTGTTTCCCTATGTTTCCTCATGATGTTTGGCGATGTTTCGTTTTGCGAGGGTTGGGTGGCAATAGCCTTGATCGCAGGGATGCTGGTGTCCCAAGCTCCAGAGTCCGAAACCCTAACCTCCGGAGGTTCGTGTTCCAAGATACGAGGTGCGAGACCATAACCTCCGGAGGTTGGGGTTCCAAACTCCGAGGTGCGACACCCTCACCTCCGGAGGTTCGGGCTCCAACCTCCGGACTCCAGGGCCTGCCAGGGGAGGGGGGGGGCCATAACGCCAGAATAACGCCCGTCATGGCCCCAGCACTGTGGAAACAGGCTCCAAAACAGCTGGCTGGGGCTCGGCAGCGCCAGGCTCCAGGATTTTTTTCACGGCACCCCCCCGTACCTTGGAGGGGCCCCCGCGGCCCCTCGACAGAAAGCTGGGCCTCGGCAGCGCCCGGGGCGACCCGCGATCCTCGGGCGGCGCTCGCCGCGGCGACCCGCCCGCACCCAGCGCCCCGGCCCGAAGGTGGCGTCTCGTGGGTGCGTGGGTGCCCGAGCGAGGCTCGCCGCAGGGACCAACCCGCCCTCGTGGCCCTTGGCACGGAGACGGCGCCCCCTGGCTCCTGTGTGCCGCCGCTCGCTGCAGGGACCCACCCCAGCCCCAACACCTCCGCCCGAAGATAGCGACTCTTGCTTCCTGGGCGCCGCTCGCCGCAGGGGCCCCCGCCTCCTTGCAGTGCCAGTGGCAGGGCAGCCGAGTCGCAACTCCTGGCCCGTGGGTCAAAACATAGCACAGGTCGTCCTGAGATGATGCGCCCAACTCCCTTCTGGATCGCGAGACGTTCGGAGCCTCCTCCTCCTCCTCCTCCTCCTCCTCCTCCCCCTCCTCCCTCCTCCTCCTCCTCCTCCTCCTCCCCCTCCTCCCCTCCTCCCCCTCCCCCTCCTCCTCCTCCTCCTCCTCCTCCTCCTCCTCCTCCTCCTCCTCCTCCTCCTCCTCCTCCTCCTCCTCCTCCTCGACTAGAACAATCAACGGCCTAAACACACACTCTCCGAAATCCGAGCGGACTTCCTCCTCCTCCCCCCCCCCTCGAATAGAGCCGTCGACGCCACAGGCATCCACTTCCGGAGGCCCGAGCGCGGCCTTCCTGGGCCGGCGCCGGCCCCCGCCCGGCAGGCGCGCGAGGAGAACGCGCGGGAGGCAGCGCCGAGGGGTGGCGCCCAGGATAGAGGAAAAAGAACTATGCACATACACCGATTCTGGCCAGGCCCAGCCTGAGCCCAGGATCGGTGCATACGCCCTCCTACCTTGGCCAGGAAGGCTCATATGCACCGATCCTGGGTCAAGGATGGGCCTTGCCAGGATCGGTGCACGTGCACAGTTCCCTTTGCCCGACAGGAGCGACCCCGGAAGCCCGTCCGAGCCCCAGAAAGTCATGCCTCGGGCCTTGGACAGGAGAACACACCCCTCCTCCTCCTCCTCCTCCTCCTCCTCCTCCTCCTCCTCCTCCTCCTCCTCCTCCTCCTCCTCCTCCTCCTCCTCCTCCTCCTCCTCTCCTCCCCCCCAGGAGAAACACAAAGTGGCACAGGCATAAAAACTCGGAGGTCCGCGCGGACTTCTCGGTCGGCGCTGGGGCCCCACGGCGGCGCCTCCGGCGCCGCCCCTGGCGCGCTCCGCGCGCCAGGGAGGGGAGTCCAGCGCCAGTCCGAGAAATCCGCGCGGACCTCCGAGTTTTTGTGTTAATGCCACTTTCTGTTCCACTATTGGAAGAAATCAGCGAACACTCATGCCGCATTCATCTGCCAATACCCTCCCCCCAGTGATCAGTGTTGACGGTGAGTTGAATGAGCTGCACTTCGACCGCCGTCTTCCCCGCGCGTGCCAACTGTTAGCTTGGGGGGGCGGGGGAGTGCCCACGAATTGTTTCCCTCTACTGTTGGGTAGATTGCGGTTGCGTACTCGACCCAGGGGAGAGGGTGGGGAGGGTTGCCAAACCACCTCGATCCTGCTCCTCGACGTCCCGACCCTCGTCTTCGAACCACCAAATGATCATGCCGTCATTCTTAATCGCCCCTCGATCCGCCACCTCGACGTCCCAACCCTCGCCTCTCCACCACAGGATGATCATGCCGTCATTCTTCAGCGCTCCTCGATCCTCGATCCTCGTCCTCGATTTCCCGACTCTCGTCTCTAAAGCTCCAGATGATCCAGCCGTTGTTGTTGTCCACCGCCCCTCCTCGCTTTCCGTCCTCTCCCCGGGCCCGCCCGAGCGCTCCAGGCCCCGCTCGAGGCGGCTCAGCTCGCCCAGCAGCTCGTCCAGGCCCTCGACCACCTCCCTCGACTGCGGCTTGCAGATGGGCCCTGCGAGGAGGGGGGCGCAGCAGGGCTCAGACTTCGCCGCCCAGTCCTCCCCCCTCCTCCCCCCCCTCCCCCCTCCCCACCCACGACGAGCGCTGCTTTGGACTGGCGAGAACGGGCGCAGCGCGCAGCCGCGGACGCCCGGAACCGCGGCGCCTAGTCCGGCACCTTGGGGAGCTGCGCGATTCGCTGCGCCGCCGTTGCGCGCAAACGCCGCTGGGCAGCCCCCAGCGCTGGGCCCCAACGGCCGATTTACCCGCCTAGATGGGGATGTAGGCCGTCTCCTTCGGGTTTCGAGGGGTGCATCCCCAACTGGGGGTGTAGTTTGGTGGGGGTCTCGAAGGGGATGAGCATGGGGATGGGGATCGGTTAAAGGATACTGAAGAAGGAGCCCGCCGCAAGTGCCTCATTTCTTCAACTTAGGGACGCGTGGCACCGCGCCGGCAACGAGCGCCGCACTCGGAGCGAGCAGGACCTCTCCCGCAGACCTCGGACGGCACCACGCTGCTCCGCTCGCCACCGCTCTCGGACGCCCGTCCCCCGTGCGCCTGCCGACGCCGTGCGCTCCCGTCCTCGCCGGACGGCCCAAGATGCTCCTCGCCGAGGAGGCATACTGCGCACGTCCGAGAGACGCCAGCCAGTGAAGGGGCCCCGGGGCACACAAAAAAACAAAAGTGCACACGCAAGTCACCGGACTCCCCCAGAGTTTCCCACATGTCTTCTGGGCTCTTGCCTCCCCCCCATTCCCATATGTTTCCACATTTTTTCCTGGGACTCAACGAGCCATTGTGCCTGTGTGTTTTTTTTCCCATCTATTTTCTCGGCTCTTGTCTCCCCCCCCCCCCATTCCCATATGCTTCCACAGTTTTTCCTGGGCATCGACAAGCCATTGTGTCTGTGTGTCTTTTCCCCTCCCGAGCCCAGTCGCCACGGGGAGCCCCGCCACTCTCGACGCCCCCGCCCGCGCGGCGCTCCTGCGCCCCGCGCTGCCGCCGCGGGCCCCCCGGCGGGCGGAGCGTCCCGGGCTCGGCCCGCGGCTGCGGGGGCGCGGGGCCCCCCGCGCTCGGTGCTGGCCCGTGGCGGCGGGGTCGCTCGCACCGCGGTCGCAGCGGCCGCGCCGGATGCTCGGTGCGGAGGGGAGGGGGCAACGATACAGAAGGGGCGTTGACCCAAGGAACCCTAAATCAGGAACGAGGCCCCTTTTCTCCAGAAGCTGAACTTCGATTTCCCTTCGAGAACCGAAGGAAAACCCAAGGCAAGCTGTGAAACACTCAAGGAACACGGAGCCCCTCCCCAACGAAAAGGGTTCCTGCTTCAGGACCCCTACTGTAGGGGGGGATGGGCGTGGGGGGGGATGCAGCGACCTGGGACCGGCGGTGCATCGTCGATGGATCGGCGATGGGCCCCCGATCGCGAGTCCGCACCTCCCTGGGCGGGGTGGGGCTAAATATCGCGTCCCCATCGGCGATCCATCGGCGATCGGGGGTCGATGCATCCCCCCCTGTGCCCATCCCCCCGTGTCGTTGCCCCCGAAGAGGGGAGGGCGCCTGATGTTCTGGTTTTGGGCAAAACAGGGCCAGGATCGGGATACATCGCTCCAGAGCGTTCCGGAGCGCTCTCAGAGCGTTCCGGAGCGCTCTGGAGCGGCCGCGGCGCCCCATACATCCTCCAAACCCGCCGATTCTCAGAGATTTCGAGTTATCCCGATCCGATTTTGTCCCGATCTTCGCGTCGTTTGATTGGGGGGGGCGGGGAGTCTGGCTCGAGCCGTCTCTGCAGGGCTTCCATCGGGGATGGACAGACCCCCCTTTAGCAGAACGTGGTTTAGTGAAAGCGACCTGAGGCCCAAACCTGGCGGGCGCAAGCCTGGAAAATAACGGCCACGGCGCCCTCTCGAGAACCGAAAACGGACAATTCACTAATCGACGTGTCACTGTTGGGGGTTCTGTCCACCCCCGATTCCAGGGGGTCCGGGCAGGAGGCCGCTCCGGCGGCCGCTCCCTCGTGGCGGGGCCGAGGGGGGCCAGAGGCGCCCCTCTGGGAGGGCCGCGGCCTCCTCCCTTCTTGAAGGGGCCCTGGGACACACAAAGAAATACACACACACACACAGATAACAGGACTCCCTATACTTTCCAATCTTTTTGGGGGGTTTGTCTTCCCCCCCACACCACTTCCCAGATGTTCCCATCTTTTCCTGGGAGTCGACGATGAATTGTGTCTGTGTGTGTTTTGTTTGTTGCCTCCTGACTTCTGCCACGAGGTGCGGAGGGCTAGGCCACGGAAGCGAGCGCGAGCTGCACGCGGGGCGCGAGGCGGGGAGAGAGGGCAGGAAGGCGGCCGCCGAGGCCCCAGACAGCAAGCGAGAGGAGGAGGAGGAGGAGGAGGAGGAGGAGGAGGAGGGGGAGGAGGAGGAGAAGGAGGAGGAGGAGGAGGAGGAGGAGGACAAGGGGAGGAGGAGGAGGGGGAGGAGGAGGGAGGAGGAGGAGGAGGAGGGAGGAGGAGAGGAGGAGGTGGAGGAGAGAGGGAGGGGGGGGAGGAGGAGGATGGCCCCAGTGAGCCCCAGTGTTTCGCCCAGGGAGGGCACCGGCACCGAGAGCCCCTACCCGCCCCCCCTCCTGCCCCGAGACTGCCGCACTCCTCCCCGTCCACCCAGCCCCGCCCCGCCGCCCCGCAGCCAGCAGCCACCAGCCCCCCAAAGACCTCCAGGGGCCTGCGCAGACTCCGAGACGGTCCGGAGACGGCCGAGAACAGCTAGACACTCTGGAAGCACGCGCAGAGCCTACTGCATATCCCTCTTCGTCCTCCTCCTCCTCCTCCTCCTCCTCCTCCTCCTCCTCCTCCTCCTCCTCCTCCTCCTCCTCCCCTCCTCCTCCTCCTCCTCCTCCTCCTCGTCTCTACCTCCTCCTCCATCCTCCTCCTCATCCTCCTCCTCCTGCTCCTGCTCCTCCTCCTCCTCCTCCTCCTCCTCCTCCTCCTCCTCCTCCTCCTCCTCGCCGTCTACCTCCACTCGGCCACACGCGAAGTGGCACTATAGGCAGCAGTGACCATTTTGGTGCTCGGCTCGCCGATCGCCGCATGCGGTGCGACGGCAGCGGCACGTGTGCTCAGCGCTGCCCCCCCCGGCGCCCGCGAGAGCTGCGCACCAATCGGGGATGACAGACCTCCCTTTAGTAAAACGTGGTTGAGTGAAAACGACCTGAGGCCCAAACCTGGCGCGCGCAAGCCTGGAAAATGGCGGCCGCGGCGCCATCCCGAGAACCGAAAACGGACAATTCACTAATCGACGTGTCACTGTTGGGGTTCTGTCCGCCCCCGAACCAGGGGCCACTCTGTCGATGGGCTACTCGCACGTCTGGCCCGCCCTTCCCTCCCCCCTCCCCAGAATCGGTCAGCACCGACAAGGACATCGGCTGGGATCGGACTCTGCACCGAATCGGGCCGCATCGGCACGGAGGCGGACTCGAGTCGCGTCGGCCGCGCCGCGATGCACAACGGCGCTATGTAGACATCGGGCCGCGCCGAACCGCTGCAAAACTCGACCGCGTCGGACTGGCCGAGATCGACATCGAGCCGATCGGATCGTACTGTGCCCCGCCCGCTCACCCGTCCGCTCCCCTCTCCTCGCCGTGCCCGCCGCCGAGAAACTCCCGGCGCCGCCTCTCGGCCTCCGGCACAAGCACTTGTTGTGCTCGGAGCACTGGCACTTCCGGAAGAACCCGCCGTTGGCCTTGGGCCCTGGGGGGGCGGGCGCGCCGACTTGCCCCGAGAGGCGGGGGGGGAAGACGAGGGAACGCACGAGGAAGCGGAGCGAACGCCTGGATCGTGCGTGCCCCACTGGGGAGCTCGCCCGTGCCCACTGCGGCATCGCGTGGCATGCATGAGACTAGCATGCAGAGGAAGCGGGCAAGGACGGAGGAGGGCAGGACCAGTCGGCACCACAGCGGGAAATCGGACCCAGTCGAACTGGGCGCCAGAGCGGCCTGCGTGGCCCACGGCGCCGAAACATCGAATCGAATCGGCCGCGCCAGGATGCACACAACAACGCCAAGCACGCACCGAGCCACCCATCGGATGAGGGGCAACGATAGAGGGAGACTGGCATGCGGGGGGATGCATCGACCTGGAATCGGCGATACATCGCCGATTGATCGGCGATCGGCCCCCGCTAGTGACTCCGCACCTTCCTGTGTGGGTTGGGACTATCGGGGGCCCCTTTCGGCGATCCGTGGGCGAGCGGGGCTCGACGCACTCCCCCGCCCCCATTTGCCTATCCACCCCCATCGCTGCCCCTGATCGGGCTACTGAAGGCTCATACTCTTGACCCGCGTTCTCGTGGTCCTGTCTCGAGCGGTGGCGGCTGGGGAGGTGCTTCGAATGTCGAGTCCCGTGGGCGTTTTTGTCGTAATCTTTCGGCGATTGCAGGTAGGGCAGGGTTGGGTAATTATGCGCAAGCTCCTTCGCACTGGAGCCTCGGCATCGGCATCGGCTCGCACCGGCCGCAACCGGCATCGCATCGGACCGATCGGACCGGCGCGGGCCCCTGCCAAAGGAGGAGGAGGAGGAGGAGGAGGAGGAGGAGGAGGAGGAGGAGGAGGAGGGTGGAGGAGGAGGAGGAGGAGGAGGGTGGAGGAGGAGGAGGTGGAGGAGGAGGAGGAGGAGGCGGCGCTCTCGCGCGGGGGCGGGCGCGCCTCGCCTCGGGTGAGGCTGCACGTGCCGCCCGCGTTGTAGAAGAGCATGGTGTCGTTCCTTGCCGCGCACGCGGGCGGGAGAGGGCAGAGCCACGGCTCTGTGCGCGGAGCCTTCGGCGCCGCGTGGGGCGTTCGGCCTTCGCCCTGCGCGTCGTCTTCGGCGTGGGCCTCCTGGCACCGCGCAGGGCGCTCAGGCTTGGTGGATCGCAGCCTCCCGGCACAGGGGATCCTTCGATGGCGGTCGATCTCAAGACCCTGGCGGCGTTCCACCTTGAACGACTACGCTGGGCTCGCCGCCGCGTCCCCCCAAAAGGCCCGGTTCCCCCATGCGCAGTGGAGGTCCGAGTTCCAGGGCCCCGGAACTTGTCCCCTAAGATCATGCACCCGCCGAAGTGGAGTGCCCAAAGGCTCACAGCTGCTGCTGCTGCTGCTGCTGCTGCTGCTGCTGCTGCTGCTGCTGCTGCTGCTGCTCGGCGCTCCCAGGCGCTCTCGGGAATCTCCGGGAGCCCCTGGGGGCCCCTGGGGTGCGTCGCGTCCGTCCCGGGGCAGCCAGGAGCGTCTCAAGATGGGCCCTGAGGGACCGAGGAGGCCGCGAGGACGGCCTCATAGAGCCTCGAGTCGCCCTGAGGTGCCCCCAGATCCTCCAGATGGCTGAGAGACATCCATAGAGGCCTCCAAGAAGCCAGAAGGCCTCCAAGAAGCCAGAAGGATGGCCCAAAAAGCACCCTTCAGAGGCCTAAGCTATTGATTTTCCGAAAAGGTTGCTGTCTGAGTTTAGCCTTCTCGCCTTTTTCAGCTTTGAACGCTCCAAGGCGGCCCGAGAAGCTCCCAATAGCGTCCCAGAACTGCCCAGGAGGCCCCGAGGAGGGCCCTAAGACGCCCAAAGAGGCCCAAAGACGGCCCAAGAGGCAACCAAGAGGGGCCCAAGAATAGGAACACGAAAGAGCATTCCGAGCCTTCCGCCCCAAGATGGCCCCAAGAGCCCCCCCAGAGGCTCCCGAGCTCCCCCAAGACGCCCCAAGAGGCCCCCAAGAGGCCCCCAGGAAGCCCCTAAGAAGCCAACGGGGGCCCCCAAAGCCCCCAAGACCCCTCCAAGAGCCCCCCGAGAGGTATCCCAAGAGACCCTCATATGAATACCAGAGGCCTCGGAATCACAGCCCAGGCACGGTGGCGGGATGGGCCGAAGGCCACTACATATCCGCCACCCCCTGTTGACTTGCCATAGGGGTGCCCGGCGTGCTAGATCCTGTACGGTGTTTGTCTTGGTTGCATCCCCTGGGGCTTCGGCCCAGCGCGACGCGCCAGCCACCCAGAAGGCTCTTCCAGAAGCTGCAAACGTTTATCCCGCTTCAGATGGCTCCAAGACGGCCCAAGATGGCGTCCAAGACGGCCAAGATGGCCCTCGAGTTCGCCCAAGATGGCCTCCAAGACGGCCCAAGAGCGTCCAAGATGCCTCCAAGTTTGCCCAAGAAACCTCCCAGAACTGCCCAGGAGGCCCCGAGGAGGGCCCTAAGACGCCCAAAGAGGCCCAAAGACGGCCCAAGAGGCAACCAAGAGGGGCCCGAGAATAGAAACACGAGAGAGCATTCCGAGCCTTCCGCCCCAAGATGGCCCCAAGAGCCCCCCCAGAGGCTCCCGAGCTCCCCCAAGACGCCCGAAGGGGCCCCCAAGAGGCCCCCAGGAAGCCTCTAAGAAGCCAACAGGGGGCCCCCAAAGCCCCCAAGACCCCTCCAAGAGCCCCCCGAGAGGTATCCCAAGAGACCCTCATATGAATACCAGAGGCCTCGGAATCACAGCCCAGGCACGGTGGCGGGATGGGCCGAAGGCCACTACATCCGCCGCCCCCTGTGGTCTTGCCACAGGGGTGCACGGCGTGCTGGATGTTTCAGGTTTTGGTTTTGGTTCTTTTTCTAAAAGAACTCCCCAGTGGGCTTCGGCCCGTCCCGCCGGCCACCCGCAAGTTTCCGAAAATCCATCTGTCAATGCCTTTGTTGCCCCAACTTGGCCCAAGATGGCCTCCAAGACGGCCAAGATGGCCCAAGATGGCCTCCAAGATGCTTCCAAGACGGCCAAGATGGCCTCCAAGACGGGTAAGATGGCTCCAAGATGCACCCAAGACGGCCCAAGATGGCCTCAAGATGGTCTAAGACGGCCCAAAAGGCTCGCAAAAGGCCTCCAAGACGGCCCAAGAGCCCTCCAAGACGCCCTCCAGGAAGGCCCGAATAGGTTAAAATCATTGATTTCCTTAGGTTTTTCAAGGATTTTTGCATGTTCTTCTTTTCAGCTCTCCGACGGCCCAAGACGGCCCAAGAGGTCCCCAACATCGCCCCAACAGCACCCAAGAGGCCTCCAAGATGGCCCCATGACGGCCCAAGAGGCCCCCAAGAAGGCCCCAAGAGGGCCTCAAGACGGCCCAGGAGGCCTCCAAGACGCTCAAGATGGCCTCCAAGACGGCCAAGATGGCCCAAGATGGCCTCCAAAATGCCTCCAAGACGGCCAAGATGGCCTCCAAGACGGGTAAGATGGCTCCAAGATGCACCCAAGACGGTCCAAGATGGCCTCAAGATTGTCTCAGACGGCCCAAAAGGCCGGCAAAAGGCCTCCAAGACGGCCCAAGAGCCCTCAAAGACGCCCTCCAGGAAGGCCCGGATAGGTTAAAATCAGTGATTTTCCTAAGGTTTTTGAAGGATTTTGGCATGTTCTTCTTTTCAGCTCTCCCACGGCCCCAGACGGCCCAATATAAACCCAGAGTAGCCAAAAAGGCTCTCAAGAGACCTCCTCCTCCATTCCCCCCCTTCCTATCTCTCCTCTCCTCCCCGTCCTCCCCCACGTGTTCCCCGAAGTCTGTAAAGACCGATTCGGGGAACATATGGCCCAATAACTTGGCAGACCTCTGGCCACAGCAGTCGGCCGCATCGGCGCTTCCGAAAGGGCAGGGGGCGGCGGTGATTCGCCGTAGGCGTCTTCGATATCCGCCACCCCCTGTTGACTTGCCATAGGGGTGCCCGGTGTGCTAGATCCTGTACGGTGTTTGTCTTGGTTGTGTTTTCAAAATTACATCCCCTGGCGCTTCGGCCGAGCGCGACGCGCCAGCCACCCAGAAGGCTCTTCCAGAGGCTGCAAACGTTTATCCCGCTTCAGATGGCTCCAAGACGGCCCAAGATGGCGTCCAAGACGGCCAAGATGGCCCTCGAGTTCGCCCAAGATGGCCTCCAAGACGTCCCAAGAGCGTCCAAGATGCCTCCAAGTTTGCCCAAGAAACCTCCAAGACTGCCCAAGATGGCCTCAATATGACAAGAGACGGTCCGAGAGGCCTCCAAGAGTTTTCCAAGACGGCCCAAGAAGCCTCCAAGAAGTCCCCCAGAAGGCCCGAAGAAACCAAAATCATTGATGCGTCTGTGGTTAGTTGCTTCTTGTCGGCCCAAAAAATCACTCCAAGATCGCCCAAGAGGCCCCCAAGGCGGCCCCAAGACCTCCAAGACGCCAAAGATGGCCTCGAAGACGGCCCTGGAGCACCCCAAGAGGGCCTCAAGTTGGCCCACAGAGGCCCCCAAGACGGCTTCCGACGGCGTCAGACGGGCCAGGACCTAAGACGGGCAAAGAGGTGCCCGAGAAGCCCCAAAAGGCTCCCAAGTGGCCCAAGGAGGCCCCCAATATGCTTCCTCCTCCTCCTCCTCAGCATGCTCCCCGCCATCCTCCCCCAAGTGCTCCCCGAAAGGTGTTCGCACGGCTAAGGGAGCGCATGTCCCAATAGGTTGGCAGAGCCCTGGCCACAACGTCCGGCAACATGAGCACGTCCACAAGGCAGGCGGCGGCAGCGATTCGCCGTAAGCATATTCGATACGTACACATATACATATATACATATACGCATATATATGTGTACATATATATATATATATATATGTGTGCATACACACATTCATACATATACACGCACTCATACATACATACATACATACATACATACATACATACATACATACATACATACACATATATAGATATGTGTGTCCGAACTCGATGGACATTTGAACACAAAAAGACCGGTGCATACATCATACATTTCGAACGTTGTATACTCAATGTGTTGACTGCTGTAGACAGAGAGGAAGAGAGGGAGAGAGACCGAGAGCGGCAGAGAAAGAGCCATACAATCAGATAGGGGGCAAGACAAATAACAATGAAGAAATAAACGAGAGAGAGAGAGAGAGAGAGAGACAGAAAACACAAACAATGACACGACTTAACACATTCACGAATGACAGACAGGCCTGACGGAGTGGGAAAGATGGAGGAGGGATAGGAAGCTCGCCCCGAGCCCCAGGGGGGAAACCCTGACTTGCGGCAGCGGCCAACGGCGGACGGGCAGAATAGGGTAGCAAACCATTGTTCCGAAAAAGGCCACCGTGGATGTGCTGAACCGTAATATTGGAAACACGCGCCTGCGCGCCTGCTGTCCAGCTTGTGATATTCAAATGATGAAGGACATAAAAAAACGGCATGAAATGCCCAGCAAAGCGGTCATGGGGCAGAGTGGTCGGAGATGACGGAGGCAGAAAAGAAGAGGAGGGAAACAGGAGGGATCACAGAGCAGGCAGGACAGGGGAGGCGGAGGACGAACGGAAAAGGTGTTGGGGAACACACACACACACACATACACAACACACACACACACACACACACACAAAACACACAAACAACAACACGAGACCGCTACTCTGCTGACCTCTCCTGAAATGCAAATTGGCCGGAACTCCAAGGCGAATCCATCCTTGGCGACGAGGGCTCCCCAGGAAGCCCAGCAAGGCGAACACACGTCTTTACCACTGGAGGCGGATGCGAGAAGAGAAGCCAGCCCGGAGAGAGGGACGAGCGCGGCCTGACAGAACACCCGTCCACGACGTCGACGAAACCGCCAGAAGGGCCCCAGTCTATGGCGTATCCGAGCGCTTTGGCGGCCTCTCGGCGGGGGGGAGGAAGAGGGGGGAAAAGTAGAATTACGGGGTTTGAAAGCGGTGCGAGAGAAAGCACGACGGCAATAATATGTTGATTGCAGCGTTTCTGCCCTCTGTCAATGCGTAGGTCTGCAATGGCGCTTGGGCCAAACGCGGCGGGTCCTCCGAATTGAATCGGGATTGCGCGGGCGATCGAACAGCTCTGGCGGAAAAGAGGAACAAAGGAAAAAGGGAACCATAACTGTCCAACCCCACCGCATGCTAGACTCAGCAGGGGAGCCCCGTCGCTGTCTGACCAAGGGGCGCGCGACGCGGCGGGGCGCGGGCTTGCCCTCTCTTAGGGGTAGCTCGCTAGGGATTTTAGGAACAGTACTGGAGGAGCTCGCGCGCGTGAGCGATGGTGGCGCGAGGTATTCCAAGCCGCATACGCGCGCGTTTGTGCCCTCGGGCCGCAGACGCGATGTCTGAAAGCCTGTCTTACGACAGCGGCGAAGTGATGGCCCCGAGGCTGCGCGGAGGGCGAGGTGGAGGTGCGCGAGCGCCCGGACCTGGCAGGTGGGAGACGGTGATGGGTGGAGATCGACCACGAAGAATGCGCGCACTTTTTGGCACAATCGCCTCGGGGCCCACCGCAATCACGAGTTGCGGGGGGCCCTCCGTCCACGACCGAAGGGCCACCTCCTCGCTGGACGTGCCAGGGGCCTCTGCCTCCTCGGCCCCAGCACTGCCCGCGGGCGAGGAATGGCCAGGCTCGTCGGCGGCGGCCGCGCGGGGGGCCGCGCTGGCGCGCCATCGCTTGGCCTTCTCCCCTGCCCTCCGCGTCTTCTTCGGTCTGGCGTTGTTCTCTGGCGCGGCTTCGCTCTCGCTCTTGCCCTTGCTCGCGCCCTTGCCTGATGCCGCGGCGTCGTGCCCGAGAGAGCCGATGGGCGCCGCGGCTCCTGTCCTCGTCCAAAATTAGCGCGGCGCCGAAGGACCTGCTGTGCCGGCCTCCAGCCCGAGCCGCGAGCAGCGCTGTCCTCGTCGCGCTCAGCCGCGCCAGAAGGAGATCGGGGATGACCCTCCTGGCGAGAGGTACCGACGTGAAAAAAGCGCGCGGCGCGCGCACGCAGTGCGATGGCGGGGGGCGCGACGGCCGGGGCGACGGCGGCGCCGGCCTCGCGTGGCCGAGCTGCCTGCCCTTGGAAGGAAGCGCGCCAAAGTCCGACTCGTCGCGGGCCCGGGAGCGGTCTCGGTCAAACCTGGGCCACGAGCCGACGTTGGTGAGTGACCAGTAGTGGCGGCTCTCGGCCCTCTCCTGGGCGATCCAAGAGGCCCGCAAGTTGCGCGACGCGGCCGCGTGCGTGACCAGGCCGACGCCGGGCGGAGCGTTGGCGCACTGCGGCTGGCGTCGCTCAACCAGCCCATGGCCCTGGAGCCTCGAACGCGAGACCGGCGCGCCACTCTGGCTCCGTGACTTGGGCGGGGTAGACTCCGGCGGACCAGCGCCTCGGGGACTGGGTCGGCGATGTCCCACTGCCGCATGAACTCCAACACTTCGGCGTCGCTCTTGCTGAGCGAAAGGGGCCGGGCACCTTCCGCGAGCGCCGAGGCTGGCGCGTTGGGAGGCGGCGGAGAATTCGGAAGACCTGGCGCGCACGCTTTCCTGGCGGGCAACAACCGCGCGCGGGGCGCGGCAGCTGCGCGGCGCCCGCGGGGAAACGGAAGGCGCGAGCGGGGCCAGGGAAGCTCTTGGACCCGAGCGCGACCTCGAGAGGCAGAGAGGTTGTTGTGATGTGCCCTGTCTCATTAATGGGCCTGCTGCGCCCACAGCTGCAACTGGCAAGATTGCCCCTGATGCGGAGGAAGCATCATCGGAGGCGCGCCGGGAGGACGGCCCATGACTGGTTGCGCCTTTGGGTTGCCCCACCTCGACCATGCGACCGGAGGGGGCATCGGAGATCGAGCACGCAGTTCGGCTCGTGGACGTCGCGAGCGCCGCGTCGCCCGGCGACGACACTCCCTCCGCGAGCGACAGCGACGCCAAGAGCGCGGTCCGCGAGCGACGCGGCAGCGGCGGCCCAAGAGGATCCCGCGGCTTGTTTCGAGGCATCGCGCGCAGGCCCGGCGGCGCGCAAGCCGCAGGCGGCGGCCGAGCGCGCCCCGGCCGGGCGGCGCGCGCGCCTGGCGCCGAGGAAATGGCAGCGGCATCGTAGACGCTCATCCCCGACATCCCTGCTATAGCCCCGCGCGTTCGCGCGCGTGCGCGCCCGCGCGCACGCCGCGGCGCGAGCTGAACATTGCGATTGGGACGCTCACGGCAACATGGTATCCCCGAACTGCCGCGCTGCAACAGATCTCTCAAGCGCCACGCACAGCGCAACAAACCTTCCGATAATAATGAGAAAGAGGAAGGACTTGCAGTCCAAAGGGGACTGGGGCACAGAGCAGTCCACAGACGCATGCTGGAAATTGTTAGTTGCATGAAATCGGCTGGCGATCGTGGCATGACGGCGCAGCGAGCTTGCCGGCCTACGCGAGGGTGACTGCGCGCGGCGCGCGTGGCCGCTGGCGAGGACCATCGACCACATCCTGGAGGGCACATATAACGATGCTGCCATTGGTTGGTCCATGGGCGGTCGCGTCTCGCGCGTCTTCCCAGATCAATGCCCAGAATTGAGAACAGCTCGGGAGGTCGCGGACCAGAGCACGCGCGGCAATAATGCTTTCTTCTGGGGGCATCCGTCTCGCGGGCGCGACGGCTGCGCCCGCCCCCATCGAGCCGAGGCAGAGCTCAATCTGCAGCGCGAGCGCCCGCTAACCATCAATGGTGGCGCGCAACTCCAAGGCCCCGAAGTCCATCGAGCACTTCGCGGAGCGTGGTTGCCAGAGCGATGCCGCGATCTGTTGGCCTGCTCGCGGCTGCTCGCTCACTTTCGAAGGCGCGTCGCGTCGAATTTCAGAGCGCCCCGCGCTGCCAGTCTAGTAGGCGGCGCGCGCGCTTGCCAAGGATAGTTTGACGAGCACCTGCGCCGCTGGCGCCCGCGTGCAAGACGTCGCCCCCTTGCAGGGCCCGTCCCGCGTTAGCGCCTTCCTTCTGTTCTAATATGATTTTGTCGTCGCTGTGGGTTGCAATTTCGGGTGCGCAACGCATGGGGAAACAATGGATGGGCAAAGGCTTGGCCTGCGCAGTTCTCGCTAGCGCATTGAGCTCCCGTGCGCGACCGCACGTAGGCGCCGCTGCGCGGCGCTGAAGTGCCACTGCGTAGACGCGCAGATCGAATCGTACGATGAGTGCGATGGCTAGTGCCATAAGTACACTGATGTACAATTTGGCAATGTTCTCTCAGGCGAGCTCAGAGTTGGGCTTGCCAATTAGCTCAGCTTTTGTTTATAGGTCCTGGTCCCTGACAAAACTCAAACTGGTCCAGCTCGCATCCGCCGCTGCGCGCGCGGGGGAATGACGCGCACCGCAGCGCGCGAAGGCCCCTTCGCTGATATCCAGCTCACCTTTAACCAAAGGCAACCTCCAGACATTGACGCAAACTGGCCTTTTCGTGCCGTGATCCTGCTACAGTGGCGTCGTCGACACGTATGGTGGCTAGTAGGGCGAACTCGCCATCGTTATGTTTGGCGATGGACTCGTCGTCGTGTGGCGCGAGGACATTTGATTGGTGATCATGGAGATTTGATGGAGCAGCAGCTCGGGAAAACTTTGCACCTGGTGCCTGGTTTCTCCACGTGGAGAACTTCGAATTCTGGGTCGAAATCGTATTGCCGCTTCAATCTGCACAGACTGCGACGGCGCCATGGTCGAGCTCGAAGATGGGCAGGCAGCCTCGGAGACAATCGCGCGCTGGCAGAGCCGCGACGTGGCGCCTGCGCACGCGGCGACGGCGGCGCCCCTGAAGCCCCGCATGGTCAATCTCATGCGAATGACCCGAACTGTCTGAGATGGGTCTGCTTTGCGTCGTGTCCATTTCACCTTGCCCACCCACCCGCAGTCAAGAATGCCGCGTGCTCCACGACGCGAGCACCGTGCGAATCAGTTGACCGACCCATGCTCGCAGTTCCTCGAGCACAGCGGCAGCGACGGCTGCGGCGCGCTCTCAAAACCCTTCGGGGGAGAGTAAGTAGGCCAGCGCCACGTTCGACGACTGCCTTCATGGCTCCTGCTACGCAGACCCGGAGGCGTGCACAGTGACCCTCTGGACTACGATGATCCAATTTGAACTTCTGCCCCTCGTCCGGGGCAAACATGTCCGCGCCGGCGCGTCCGGCCCCGCCGGCTTCCATGGCCTCCGCGGTAGCGGTGGCAAGAGGCACGGCGCCCACAGTGACATGGCGGTGGTGCTGGCATGCCTCCGTGGAAAAGACTTGCGGCAGTGGATATGATGGTGCGGGTTGAGTCTCCGTCTCTGAGATCCACGAATGTGACGCACTCTGAGAGCAACGCATCCTTCATGGCTGACCGTTGTTCGCGCGCCAGGGAGGCCCGCCGCGCAACGTCGATGAAGCTGCGGTCGCTCATGAGAAAACTTCGTCGGGGCCCCTCTCAACGGTGGACAGCCCCCCGTCGTCGCGCCTGGAATTATCGGGGCGCGCGCCGGTTTCCGAAGGATCGGCATCACTTCCCCTGGCGCCTGCCACTTGGACCTGGAGCTCATCATCTTCGCCGAGATCTCCGAAGCAGCGTCCGGCTACATCTCCAACTTTGAACAAGATGGCACATTGTGCTGCGGTCGGAACCGAGGAGCTCGACAAGGCACACGTCCGCCAGCCTCGGAGCTCCACCAGACCCTACTTCGCGATGGCCCCGTCGCCACCATGCCAGGCATGATCCGTCTCGACTTTTTCCATCACGATACGCTTAATGCCGCGGCAGACTCGGACGGCCGCGACACCGTTGAGGTTGACGCTTCTGGCACAAAGATAGAAGCCCAAGGCCACAGAGCACTGGGTGGTAGCGATGGTGGTGGCCGCGCAAATGTCGGCAAGCCCAAGGCTGAAACATTGGAAGTGACTCGCCGATCAACACATGATGGAACGTTCTTCCCTCATCCATACCTGACCGTGGGCGGGGGGAAATCCGCTGACCCGTTGCTCCATGGACCAACCCACCAAAGCCCATGAATCGCCGTGCATCTCCGGGGCGGCATATCTGTTCGGAGCCTCGGTAAACGATGGTCACGGTGCCTTGTTGGGCACTCATCTTGACGACTACGGCTCGCCCACTCCACCCGCCCACATCTTTGGTGGATGGGGCTCGGTGCGTGTCGACCAGCCCGCCTGGCTTGTCGTCCAGGGTCTGCCCTGAGGCTGCGGCGTTGGCGTTTGAGGCCCAGCCAATACGGGAGTTGGCCGAGACCTTTACGATCTGTTGCAATGCGATCTGTCTTGGTCGGTGCGAGTTGCGAGCTTCGCGCGCTGCGTCATCCGGGAGTGCCATCATGTCCAGCCGCATCCTCCGCGGCCGTCGTCCACGCCGCGCGCTGCACGGCGTGGCACCTCCGCGGGGGTGCGCGAGAATTACCTGCAAACGCTGCCTCGAAAAGTGGGTCTGGCATGCTGACTCCTTGTCCTTCACGCCGAGGTGCCCCTTCGACGCAACGCATGGCTTGCCGTGAGATTGCACGGCGTCGCTCTTCCATTCCGTCGTGCTGGTCAGGGGCGCGCACTCAGGCCACTATGGCGCGTCGATCAGAGAATGGCATAGATTCGGCGACAAGCATGCCGCTTTAGCCATCAACGATCAAGGTCTAAAACGGCCCAGATCGAGAGACAACGCGCCAGGTTGGCAGAGCACAGGCGCTCATATAACCAGTGTCCAGCATCAGATGTCACCCTCGACAACCCTTGATGCACGCCATCGGTCGGCTCTGCCGACCATGTGCCAATCGGATGCTGGCGATAACAAGGGATATCCCCTTCTACTTCCTGATAGGGAGCCGTGACCAGCTCGACCATGGGTCTGATGTGTGACTCGTTGCTGGCCCAGGCCTGGTCCTCGCGGCGTGCGTCTACCGCGCCATCGATCACTTGGACGCCGCTACTCGGGCACTGGTCTGCTGTGAATATCTTGCCCAGGTGAGTCCACGTAGCGCGCGGCCAGCACATGTGGTTCGCGGGCCCCGCCCCGCACCTGCGATGCTCGGCTGGTTCGCAGCATGCGTTAACTCTGAGCGACGCCGAAGTTTGGCCAGCTCTCTGGCGCATAGCCCGTCGCAGCGTCCGCGATCCGAGGTTGCGGCCGCGGAGCTTTGCGAGCTCGGGGCGCTGATGGGTCAGGCGGCGGCGGTGGTTCGCCGTCGTCGATGAGGATGTCGCGCGCGGCGCCGGCGGCGCAGGGTCGCCGATGGTGCCGCGATCGGGAAGCGGCCCATCGGCGCTCAAACTCATCTGCGATCCCGGTAAATTCCTGCCAAGGGATCTTGAGACTGGTGCACTCGGGCCTCGCGGGGAAAGGATCCGCGCTGGCCGGCGCGGCGTTCTTGGCCAGCCCTGCATGGTTCGATGGCCCAACGGCGTTATCCTGGCCGCCTGGCGCGGCCAGGGCGCGCTCTGTCTCGAGGCAGGTCGCGCGTGCATCCTGGGCGAGAGCGCGATGAGTCGGCCCTGGGCAGGGTGGCGCGCTTCCATGAGATCTCAATTCGGCGTGGGCCAAGGCTGTTGCGACCCCCGCGGCAGCCAGGACATTCTGGACACTGTTTAGCACCTGGCGCTTGAGCTGCCTGCCGGGCGGCCCGCGCAACGGCGGATGTCTGCGTGCGCGAGGCGCGCGTTTGAGCTGCAGACGCCATCGGTCGGGCTCGCGCCTTTCCAGCCGGCGCCGGCACGGCCGCTGGCGCCAATGCAGGCGGCGCCCCAGCTCCCTCTGGGCATTCGAGCTCCTGGAGAGCATCTGGGCTGATATGGGCTCCGGTGGCCGGGTGGAACTCAGACGGGGCGAGGGGGCTCTCCGCCGCAGCTTTGCGAGCGACGATACCATGCGCCACGAGCTCAGCTACGCCCCATGGCCAGCCTGTAGCGTCTTAACGCGTTGGCCGCGATCCCAGTCAACGTCGTGGACGCGGTTACCGCTGTGCTCTAGATTCCAAATGGGCGCTAGATGGCGCGGCGGGTTGGCGACGGCCACGCATGGCTTCTTGGCCGGGAAGCCGCGCGGACATCTGGCCGGTGCGCTGATCAAACACAACCGACTCCACGCGCGGACGCGCGGGCACCTGACCCCACGGCGGTACTGGACCAAGCCAAATAGAGGTCGGTCGCTCGACAAAGAAGCATCGCCCCTGGTGTACTCGCACCAACGCAACTTGTCCGCAGCAGGAGATGCGAGGCACATCCTCCTCAGAGCGCGTCCGCCAGGCATCGTGGTTGAAGCCGTTGTTGAGACCACTTGGCGGCCCAGTCCGGCGGCGAGACGGCGCCGCTGCCGCGCCCCGGCCATCGTTGGACTCAAAGCGCTGTACAACGCGGTGTTGGACGGCGGGATCACCAGAGTCATGGCAAGTAGCCCGGTCGGGGTTGTCGCTTCTCGCGAGTTGTCGTCGAACGGCAATCTGCGAGGCGCAGATCCGCGCACGGCCCCCAGGCGCGGATCGTAGCCAGGGCACGCGCCGCATCAGCGGCTTGGAAGGTGCGGCTTGGAAGGTGGACGCCGGGAGCGCGCCGCGCCGACTAACGACGGCCCCTGCTACGCGCGACTCCGACAGGCGCTCGACTAGGAACTCCCCGGCGCTTTCACTTTTAGCGTCCTGGAACAGCCGTTAGAATTGCTCCTCCATGCCGAGGCCAAACGGGGTCGTCGCCGATGTCGTCGGACGCATCTTCTACCGTCTTGGGGCGTTCGGCTGGCAGTCTTGGCCGGCGTAAAGAGGGACTTCTGGGGCAACGCGTGGACGCACGTCGCGGTGCTCTTGCTGAAACCAGAGATCCGAACATGCTCCTTCGTTGCGATGTTTTTAGCCCCATCTGGATCATTGTTGCAAATGAGACTCCACGCGCGTTAGATGGCTTGTTTCGGTTTGTGCGTCTGTCGCCCTGACGCATCATGTGTGCCTTATCTTGTTGCACCCGGTTGTATTGCGATCTGCATCATGCCTGAGGCCTTGACAAAGCGAGCGCGCCTGGAAAAAAATAGCACCACTAACGCATACGTAGTGCTTGAATGTTGTGTCTGCATATGTGCATGTATCTGTCGGGCTGACGAACAATCCGGGGTTAGGAGTGCTGGCTGCCCGACGAACCTGCCGAGGCCTGCTCGACAAGCAGGTCAGCTGGTGTGCTCGTGGCGCCCTAAAACTTTGTCTCTGCCAGAGCAGGCGCTGCTCTGGCAAAACCCAGGTGCGCGACCAATCGCGCGTGGAATTGTGTCAGTATTTCCGCCTTGATACGCTTTGCCTAAGAAATCAGCCCGGGGACCTGTTCGGGAGGACGAACCGCAGTCCAGCCATCAGTTGCAACACAGGATACGTTGTGCCTCCGGCGCGTCAGGAGTAGCTGATGCCGTACATTTCGGGCACGATTGCATGTAGTCCAATGATACTTGTGGTCAGGGGGCGTCATAATCAAAACAAT
>CAUYUJ010014638.1:116037-171037 GCA_963575745.1 Prorocentrum cordatum | reverse complement strand
TCGCCTGCTGCCCTCCCTCTTCAGCCACAAGGACCACACTCCCTGCTGGCGACGAGGCCTCAGCACAACCTTGCACTCTACCAGCTCCGCTGTTGGGAGCATCGGCAGCTTCACCACTAGGAGCAGAGGCCGTGAGAGACCCCCGAGCAGCACGCATCCGCAAGGACGGCGCGCAGGCCGTGCGGGGACGACGAGGACGAGGTCTGGCGGCTCCTGTCAACCCACCGTCCCGCGACAGGCAGTGGCCGCGAAACGGGGGCCTGGTTCCGATGATGCCTCCCGCCCTGGCTCCCGCTCCCCCCTCCGCGGTCTACGGCAACGATCTGCTCCTCGGTCGTCGCCAGGAAGCAGTCGCCTCGCCACCCTCACACCCGCTGCTCCGGAGCATCTTGACGAGGGGGAGAAGGGAGGAGAGAAAGAAGAACAGGGCATGAGGCGGAGAGTCCCGTGCAAGGCGGGAGAATGAGGATAGGATGAGAGGGGAGGAAGCACGAGGAGAGGAGGAAGAAAAAGAGGAGGATATGAGAAGGCGCTTGGAGCAGGGGGGGGCGGATGATGGGGAGGAAAAGAGGCGGGGGAATGCGGGGAAAGGGAGGGAACGAACAAATATCCGGAGGAGGAGGAGGAGGAGGAGGAGGAGGTGTAGAAAACAGAACCGGAATAGGGAGACAAACAAGTGGAGAAGGGAGACGAGGATGCGGAGTATAAGTGTTTCGTAGAAATCGTGCGATGCTTGAACAACAAAATGACATCAAAACAACGGCACGCTGGGAAAAACATGCAAACTAAACGGACGCGTGTCAATGGGTGTACGTATGCGGCGTTTGCTCACAGGCGTGCCAGGCATTCGCAATCACATAACTATGTGTGTTGCGCATTTGAGTAACAGTACGGAGCCGTGCAAGTAGCAGTACGTAGCAATACCCCGCAATCGGAATCAAATGACCAGAATTAAACACTCATCGACTCCTCGGCCGCTGGCTGAGAGGGGAATCTTCGGACATCCTGGTGAATAGAATCGTCGGGGCAGGACATGCCGACTGGTAACACCCATTGCCAGAGAGCCCCTGATTCGGATGTATGGGCCGACGGGGCATCGATTGGGGCTGGCCCCTGGAAGAGGCGCACGGCACGACCTCGGAAAACGTTTGGAATGCGACCTCACGAACAAGGAGCGCCTGACACTCCGCTGCTATCCTGGCGCCTGCGACAGCACGCTGTTAGGCCAGGGCTGAACGCGCCCAAAGTGCCCAGGGGAGGAGGAGTAGGAGAAGGAGGAAGAGGAGAAGGAAGAGGAGGAAAAGGAGTTTTTTGTTTGATCTCAACGCCCAACTCCACTGCAAGCCTGCTTGCAGCAGGCAAAACCTCGCCCCGCAATTAATGGACATGCTGCAGTGAGACAAAAAGTCGAGCGGTCGACCGTCGTACCTGTACAAGGAGACGGGACCGCTCATCGAAAACAAATCAAGCGCTAAAACCAAAAACGAGCTTGTCTGTTTCAACCGTGACGCCAAGTTTCTGTTTGCTAAAATGCGGGCGGGAGCCCTTGCACAAAGCGTCCCACCCATAATGATCAGCCTGGGAGGGAGGAGGAATACAACGTGCCCCGGACCCCGAACCGAGGCCCCAATCGAATGGCGCGCGTGTAAACGAACAGGACCGCATCGCCCGAGCAATCAAACGCAGTGGTGCGATGTTCGAGCAGATCCTGCCTGGCAGCGTGGAGCTCCGAAAACTCAGAACACCGACCTGGCGCAGGGCGTTCCACAGTTCGTGAGCCTCGCGAGCAGACGGCACAGCGGCCGATGCTGGACCAGCGCTCACATCTACGGCCGGGCCCCTGGGAGGCAGGGGTGCGCAGAACCCGCTCCGCCGAACGCAAATCGATGTCGGGCCACAGAGAAAGCAGATTTGAAGGGGCCCAGGGACACACAAATAAACACACACACACACACAAATAAGAAGGATTCCCCAAATTTCCCTATATGTTCTGGATTTCTGTCTTCCCCACCACTGCCCACATTTTCTGGGGAGTCGACGATTCGTTGTGTCTGCGCGTTTCTTTCCCTCCTGAAGATTGGCGGCGAGCGAGTGGCACGAGCTCGCCTGACAAGCGCGATCGCCGCGTCCAGCTTGCAGGGGCCCCTCGCGTGGAGATCGACAGCCAGCTGCGCACTGATGTCGGTGCAGTGGTTGTCCATGTGCTTCCAGCGCTCGGGATCGCCGATCTCAGCCCCATCGATATCACGACGGGCGGCGACCTTGAAACAGGGCGTTGGCTCAGCACCCCGCGCGAAAATCTGCAGGAAGGCATCCGCGTAAACTAGCTTGCCCGACAGCTGCTCACCCCGAGGACGACGCGCTGGCTTGACCACATCTTCGCAATCCGAGCGCACAGGGATGCGATCCGAGGCCAAAACGGTCGCCCAACAAACTCTGCACTTTGAAATGTCTGGGGGTGAGGGGCCCAAACAGGAACACGAAACTCCGCGATGCAATTCCCAGCGTCGTCTACAATGACGACACTACTGGCAGCTCGACTGAACTCTCGAATGGGATGTCTGGCGCACGACCCGCCCATGAAAAAGCTCCCCCACAACTCGGTGCCGGGGCGCTGCTCATTCGATCTCGCAATACTTTGCGACATCACGCATGGACTGGGCCATCGTCAAACTCCGTAAGGGGCCGGGGGTGAGAGGCCGCAGGATGGCGAAAAGACCCAGAGATACAAACGAAGATGTCGTCACTGGGCCGCTTTAGCTGCCAACGCTGTTTCCATGATGCTGGCGTCCAATGGCTCAGCGCGAAGCTCGCCCGCTGGTCGAAGATGGCATCCTGGCAGCCGTGAAAAAAATGGAGTATCTTCGACAAGATATCCTGAACACTTGGCCCGGAACCTAACGAAAAAGCCTCGGTAGCAAAAGCCCGAATTCTGGTTTTCTGCAAGGACGCGCATTTCTTGCGACGCAACGCCGCGCGGGCGACCGATGCCGCGGCAAACGCGAGGAAGCCCCCCCCCCCGATGTTCCCCCGAGACCCACTCCAGCATCGGGGGCCCGACGAGGGCCCGGTCGAAGAGGCTGGAAAGCACGGCCATCAACTCACGCCGAAAAAAAAATTCTACGCGCGCCAACCCGGGTGGACCAATGATGGGCTTGTTTGCCACCACCACCACCATAAGTTGGAGGGGGAGGAGGAGGAGGAGGAGGAGGAGGAGGAGGAGGAGGAGGAGGAGGAGGAGGAGGAGGAGGAGGAGGAGGAGGAGGAGGAGGAGGACCCCCTCCCCCTCCAACTTATGGTGGTGGTGGTGGAAAACAGGCCCATCAACCAAGGTCATGCGCAGGGCGCAGGTCGGGCCCGCAACCTGCCTCCAAGCGCAGGCGGGCTGCGCGGGCGCCGACCCCCGAGCCTGCCTCCTGGCGGGGAGGGGGGTGGCCCTTTGATCGGACGACGTCTTGATGGGCCTGTTTTCCACCACCACCACCATAAGTTGGAGGGGGAGGAGGAGGAGGAGGGGGAGGAGGAGGAGGAGGAGGAGGAGGAGGAGGAGGAGGAGGAGGAGGAGGGACCCCCTCCCCCTCCAACTTATGGTGGTGGTGGTAGAAAACAGGCCCATGACGTCTGGCCATGACAACCACCCTTTGCCCATTTGAGGACGGGGGGCACAGCGACGCGCCGCGCGGGGTCGCCATCCAAACTGGCGGCTGCGGCCGGCGACCGGAGCTGCAAGCGCGGCCTGACGCATGAAAAATCGATAGCTCGCGCCCGCGACCTCAGACCCGCAGGGCGCCCCCGCGAGAGGTCCAGACGAGGGCGTCCCGATCGCCGCAGACCCGTTTAGCGCGCGACTGTGCATATCAAGCCGGCGGGCACGACGGGCAGATTTCGCCCGTCGAGCTTTCGAATTGGCCGACCGGCAAGCCGCCCTAACGGCGCGGCCAGCCGCATAGTCAATGGCACGCATGCCTGAGCTGCACGTGAAATTGCCTCCAAGAGCCTGCAGCTGCGACGAGATGTAGCCACGTAGCGCCTCAGAGGGCCACCTGTTTGGGACCGAGGGCCTCGCCTCCTCGAGCACGGCTCACCGCCGCGACAGCAGTTTTTTCCAGCGCGAAAGAGCAGACGACAACTTGCTCGACCATTAACTGGAGCTCCGACGCCCCGCTGACGAGCGCCGCGGACACCCGATGGGGCAGGTCGGCGGAAAGCCCTCGGTCATCAATGTAGACGTCGAGGTCGAGATTGCGACGAGAGGCGAAAGAGTTATGACCGCCCCGGCAAGGAAAATCAGAATGGCCGACGTCGCCATGGAGCAGCCCCTCCATCGACGCAGGAGCAAGGCCCCGCCAGCCGGCCTCCAAGACGCAGATGCCTGCCGCGCTGGTGAACATGAACGCGCAAGCGGGCGATAATTAACGAAAGGGGGCCGCGCCCCGTGCATCTCGCGGCCAGCGCAGAAGTCTGATCTCATCGCGGGATGTCCGGACGTCAAAGAGCACGCCGCATAAGGCCCGCCCTGTGGCCAGCCCGCAGTCCGCGACGAGAGCCAGGCGCCCTGCCGCGTCAGTCGCGCCCCTCGTTTGCCCGGCGGCCCAATGCCTCCCGGGGCGTTCCTGCCCCCAGCCCAGGGCCGCGGGGCGCCCGCAGCGATCCGGGGCCCTAGGCCAAGAGTAGAACGCCCCAATTGGCCTGTGGCTTCTAGCCAGCCAGGGAAGAAGGAGGGCGAGAAAGGCCGCGGAGATCTGGGGTGGCGCCCAACAGCCCCCATCGCAGAAACAGAAAACATCGGGCTGGCAATGGAAGCAACCAACCGACGCCGCCGAGGCCTCTCGATGGGGCCCCGAACTGCCCCGAGAATGATCCGCGGCGAAACGGGAAGGGAGAGGACGCACAAAATCCCGCCCAGCTGAGCCCCCACTCCTTGACCCCAGAAGGTTGGGGACCTGATTATCCCCTTCCGGCTGCAAAGAAAAGGGATCATCGCCCCCGGCGCGCCCGTCGGAGGCGAGGGCGGAGGCCAGGCTCCGAAGCGCGGGGCCCTCCGTGAGGTCGCGCGCTCGCCCGGCCCCCGAGGCGAATTCCAGCGCGCGGCCGCGCCGACCGACCCGCCCTGCTCTCGGCGGCGCACTCGCCGCCGGCGGCCTCGACGGCGCCCGCCGCCTCCGCCCGCCGGTCGGCGGGGGCCTCGACGGCCCCGCGGGCGGAGACTTCCTGAGCCATTCGCTCCAAACGGGGCGCGCGGCAGGCGCGCGCCGCAGCAGTCGCAGCCGGGGGGGGCCCGCAGCAGAGCGCCCGAATTCCTGCGCGAGACGAAGGGCCCACCTGTTACGTTTCTTCGCAGTGTTGAAGTCCCAGGAATGGCGTTCTGGCACGATTCAGGATCGTCAACACGCAATAGTCAGGTTGATCCGTGGCGTTGGAACGCCGAGAATAATGTTTTGGAATGTTTCAAGGTCTTCAAACAACTGTCTTCCAACGAGGCAGTTCCCTCCATGGACATGAACCGATGGAAGGGCCCATGAAAAAATGAGTTTGAAGGGAGGGTTTCTTCCAACATCGTTGATGACTCTTGGGTTTGCACTGATCTTCCTCCTCCTGTTCTTTCTCATCCTCCTCCTCCTCCGCCATTCTCCTCCCCTTCAGTCCTCATCCTCATTCGGGGGCGCGCAAACATTGATTAGCGATCCATGGATTTGGCGCGCGGTCACCAAATCCATGGATCGGGGGCGGCGCACTCCCCAAAATGCGGCCGGTGGCACCCCGGTCGGCGGCGGAAAGCCGCGATTCCCCTGGGAATGGACCCGTCGCTGATCCACGCCCCCCTAATCCGTGCTTGCGACCGCCTGATATGTGCGCCCCCCCTCCTCCGTCACCGCCGTCCTCGAGCGTACCCGAAGCGGACCAAGTTCGATTATCTCACGGACGGCCGGGCGACCTGATGCCGCGCACATCGAACGGCCTCCCTGTGGCGGCGCTCGCTGATCGGGGCTCGGAGCTTGACGAATTCATGGTGAAGGAAAAAAACATGGATGGCGGGAAGACAGAAGAGCATCCTCCGTCACCGCCGTCCTCCTCTTTGGACGCCAGAGATGGGTACGGAAAGAATGGGCACAATGCCCAACAGCAAATGTTGTCCCGAGCCAACAGCGGCCGCTGTTGGGCAAGCGGCCTTCTGCCTCAAATGGACACAGGCCGCGGCGGCGTGGACAGCGAATCCTGCTCAAAATGAAGAAAAGCAACTGCTGGTGGGCATCGTGCCCAGTTTTTCCGTGCCCGTGTCGGGCGTCCAGATCCTCCTCCTCCCCCCCGGGCCCCCGCCGCCGCACGCGCCGTCCGTGGTCCCGCACATGGAGCAGGCCTTCGCCGCGCGGCCCCCGCACCAGACGCCGGCGGCCGGGCGCCCGTGGGCATCTCGGCGCGGGGGCTGCAGAGGCAGGAGGGGGCGAGGAGCGAACGACTCGGGGGGCGACAGGCGGCGGTGGACAAAGCTCCCCGTGGTACAGTCGGGCTGCTGAAAGAAGGAGCGCTAGATAAGGAAAGAAGCCCCTCTGCGGCTTCAAAGGAGCCTGGGTGTACGAGGAGGGCTAGAGGAGCAACCGCGGAAGGACGTAAGGAACATCGAGCCCCTTCCGAATCCAAAATGTTCCTTATTTCGGCGTCTTGGCTGTAAGCCTCCCTTTCGTAAAAGCGGCCTAGGACTGAAACCGACGCGCAAAAATAACGGCCGCGACGCCCCTTCGCGAACCGAAGACGGCCAAGTCGCCAATCGACGCGTCAGGGTCGGAGGTCTATCAACCTCTGAGACAGCGGACCACTTCACCGATCATGGCCACACCGATGCTGGGCCCAAGGTCGGCGTATATGCGTCCATGGCTTGGTCAAGGAGGGCGTCCAGGCTACTAGCGGAGACGAGGCGATCGGGGCGCGTGGCCTCTTGGCTACGGTACCTGCTGTGCCGCGAGAGGCATCAAGAAGACGGGTCTTCGAATGTGTTAGCTGGTCTCGGGCTCGTGGGGGGGAAGGGGTCCTGGAATGCTCTCGCAAGCTCCTGTAGGGCCCTCCACGGGCCGTCAACACCAAAAACAACTCGGGATGGAAAAGTGGTCCTGAAAAATGCTCCCGGGTCTGGGACAAGTTTCCCTCAGGACCACCCTCCTTCATGGCGAAGGGAAGGGGAGGAGGAGGGAGGGAGGTGGCGTGGTAGGGGGACTCTGGGGGGGAGGTGGAAGGGGTGGCTGACATGAGGGCGTTCGCAGGGCGTGCGGACTATTGGAACGCCGCTGTTTGGGCATCCTGACGGAATGCTCTTACGATGTTGGCTACGTATGGGACAATGAAGCGAATTGATAAGATTGAGGAAGGGAAACGGGTAGGCGAGGGGGAGGTGGCAAGCTAGGCGCGCTCGCGTCTCATCTGACATCCAATCCTCCCAGCCATCCCTTCGTGCGCAGTCCAAAAATAATTGTAGCGTTGATGCTTCTTTGACGGGCGGCGGAAACAGGGGCCCTGTAGCGCAGGGAGCCTAGCCACTCCCAGAAACTTGATGCCCCAGGGTGGTGGGTGGGTTGCTCAAAATCGACCGAACGCCTGGGCCCAAA
This sequence comes from Prorocentrum cordatum, assembly GCA_963575745.1. NCBI lineage: Eukaryota > Dinophyceae > Prorocentrales > Prorocentraceae > Prorocentrum > Prorocentrum cordatum. Next base: position 163,439 of record CAUYUJ010014638.1, on the reverse strand, counting down.
TGGCCGCAGGCATCGGGCCTGCAGGGAGGTTGAAAAAACAAGGTTGTCTGAAAACAGATACCGTGAAATTCTAGGTTGTCGTGTAGAGATCGCACCCCCGAAGCGGAGCAGGGAACAACACTAGGAAGTCAAACAACCAGAACCAAACCCACGACGCGACACAAAAGAAACCAGAACATGCCCCGAAAATGTGTTGTGGTCACACTTTGTTATTTTTCTTTTTGACAAAAAGACGAAGTAGAAGCGAAAGCGCCGGCCGGGGTCTCGCGGCTTGCTCTGAACCCAAAACGCACGTGGGAAGCTCTGGTGCAAGATCGGAGGGAAGAAGCGGGAGATTTGGTGGGTGATATGCGGGACGATGTGGAGGGTCCAGCAGGGGAAGATCTGGGGATGTCCAGCGGGAGAGTTGGTGGGTGATATGGCCATCAATCTGCTGGAGAACATCTGGGGGGAAGATCTGGAGGGAACATCTGGAGGAAGATCTGGAGGGACGTCTGGCGGAAGATCTGGGACAAGATCTGGAGAAGACTCTGGGGGGTGGGAGATCTGGGGGAACGTCTGGGCAGGGATGCGGGGAATGTCCAGAGGAAGACTTGGCGGGGTGATATGCCACTAGATCTGGAGCAAAATCTGACGGAATGGGGAACATCTGAAGGACAATCTGGAGGGAGATCTGTTGGGAAGTTCAGATTGAATAATTGTGGAGAAGGGGGATCGGGACCGGTAAGGGGAACGGGGGTAGGACGAGAGGAGATGGAGGAGGAGGAGGCGGAGGAGAAGAAAGAGGTGGAGGAGGAGGAGGAGGAGGGGATGGGCGAGGATAAGGCTGCAACGACGACAGGAGGATGGCTCATGGAAGGGCCTCCCCACTAGTTGCGGCTACCGACCGGGGCTCCCGATGGAGTCTCACTGCTGCACCCGCCTCGGACCCAACGGAGCTCCGCCTCCCCCCCACGCCACCAACACGAGCGATGCAGCTGCAGTGGGCGCACGACCAACACCGACCGAGCTCACGACTGCACGAGGGGGTGGACGCGCGACTACGGCTCTGCCCGCCCTGGGCGTCAGCGTTAAGTCGGGCGTATAAAAGCCAGGCACAGTCGCAGTCGACCTCCCGCGGACGTGGGCCAGGGCAGCGCCGAGCCACTCGTGGGCCGAAGCGGTTCGAGCGTCGGCCGCATGCACCCTGCCGCCGTGGGGACAGTTTGCCACCTCGCTGCCGCTCGAACCCACTGTTGGCCGACGTGTTCAGGAAGGGAGCTGCGCCCAGGCAAGAGCAGCATCTGACGAGCCGACGGGAGCCAGGTCCTCGCCGAGCCAGAGCCTCTGCTGCGCGGGACCCTCCAGCGAGCAAACCTGACTCCTCCGGGGTCTCCGAACCCGGGCCTTGGTCCAACCACCGTGCACAAGGTTCCGGTCGGCGCAACCAAAGCGTGAGAGTGGGGGGCCGCGCCAAGACCTCAGGAGAAGTGAGCACCTCTTGGTCAGCAGCGGAGGCGAGCGCCGACGCGGTCGAAAGCAGGCGCGCGGCGCGCGGCTGGGGCACACTGGGCAATATGAAAAGACGAGGGCGGCCGCTGAGGGGGAAGGGGGGGAGAGAGCCCAGGCGTAGCGAGTCCCCATCACTCGGGGATGGACAGACCCCCCTATAGTAAAACGTGGTTTAGTAAAAACGACCTGAGGCCCAAACTTGGCGGGCGCAAGCCTCGAAAATAGCGGCCACGGCGCCCTCTCGAGAACCGAAAACGGACAGTTCACTAATCGACGTGTCAGGGTAGGAGGTCTGTCCACCCCCGAATCACGAGGAGTGCGGGGGCGGCTTCAAGCACCGAAAACCAGTGTGCCGAAAGGTGTGCGGTCAGTCCGGGCTGCCAGAGGCGAAAGCAGCACGATCCCACATGGACAGGCATGCCGTCAACCACCGAGGGGGAGGCAAAATGCCCGAGTGGAGCCAGGGCGGCCAGTGGCCGTTGCCAGAGAGTCTAGGCTCAGGGAGGCAGGACGACGGCCCGATCCAAGGACCAGGACCGTACCGAAGCGCAGCGCAACGAGCGACGCAGCGCGCCCGCGAGGTCGCCGTGGCGGCCGGGGGAGCGAGGCAAAATCGGGTCGGGCGACAAGGGGGAATCAGCTCACGTAGCTGATTTTCCCGGCGCCTCCCGGCGCCGGAGGCGGCTGTGTATCGAGGAATGGGCCCCTCGGTGAGGCCGAAACCAGCTGCATGCAGCAAATTTCGTAACCCCCCCTTTCCCAATCCCCCCCTTTCGTCGGGCCCGACAAAAGGGGGGGGGACAAGAAAGCAGGAAGGAAGGGGAGGGCGAGCCAGGCAAGCGGCCCGGTGCACAGCAACACGGGGGCCGCCATCGCCGAGGCTGGGCTGGGGCGCCATAGTGAGGCCCCATAGGGGTGCGAGGAGAAAGGAACACGTCTGAAAAGCTGAAAGCCTGGAAAAGCAAAGCGGCAAGCAATACCGAAGATAAGATCCGTCAACGTCGAAGCGTGAAATCGAATCGACTCGCGATGTGAGTCGGACGAGGCTGCATCGGAACAGAGCGAGTCGAAGACGAATCGGATCAACTGCGCCAAGATACACAACTACGCCGTGCAAACATTAGGTCATATTAAATCGTCTGAGTATATCAAGGAACCGAATCGAATCCGACCGGCCGAAATCCATATGAAATCGGATCGACGAGACGAATTGGACCTTTGAAATTGCCCACACACGCAAACGACGCGATCTTCTTCACAATACGTCGGGGTCCCGCGATCTCGATCCAAAGTCGCTCTTTGTGCAGGCCCCCGAAGAAACGGCCTTCCAGAGGCCAGAACCCGAAAAATCGACCGACCTGTGTCGTCGATGTTCTTCCTGACTCTTTGGTGTACGGTTAAATTGGCCGCAGCCTGGCAAGTTTCGTGGTCCGCTCACGTCGTTACGATCAGGAAAATGCTGCTTTAGCTTAGGATGCTTGAGGCATGGGGACGTTGGTCTCGGCTGCTGACTTGGACGCCCGAAACGAGGACGGAAGCGAAGAGGAGGATGTCCCGCAGCAGAATGTTGCCAGAACAGCCTCTGTGTTGGAAGGCGACTTCTTGCCCCCAGTGGACGACACCCGCTGCGACACCGACGGCGAACCCTGTTCAGAACGGACAGCAACCGCTGTTGATTCCCGTCCCCATAATATCGGGGAGACGTAAGACTCGGGTACGGGGGACTCGGGTTGGCCCGACGGGGCCATCATAAAAATGACGAGGCCCAATCTGAAATTTGACGCGAACTCCGGCTGCAGACATCCCAGGAAAACTGGACCGTCAAAATCCAAGACGCGCTCGTCAACAAAAACCTTGGCAGACCCGAGTTCCGGCTTACTCGGGTCTTGCGTTTCCCCGATAATAGTGTCCGTCCCCACTCCGATCGCACAGGCGTGCTACCATCAGGGACGCAGAATAATATGGCACCAGGAGGCTCCCCTGGCCACGGCGAGCCTCGGCCACGAGAGGGCTCCACGACCCAGGCCCGAGGAGTGGCCCGGACACCCGAGCCTCCCCCGAACCCAGAGCGGCCCTCATTACAGTTGGGCGCCCGAAATCTCCGGGGTGACTCGGGCCCGGGGCAACTCGGGTTCGGAATCCCGAAAAAGGAACCCGAGTTGGCCCTGACCCGAGTTACCCCTGATGAGTTGGGGCTCTGGACGCCCGAGTTCTCCGGGGTAACTCGGGGCACGGGGCAACGCGGGTTCGGATTCCCGAAAAAGGAACCCGAGTTAGCCCTGACACGAATTACCCCTGATGATTCGGGGCTCATGGACGCCCGAGTTCTCCGGGGTAACTCGGGCCCGGGGCAACTCGGGTTCGGATTCCCAAAAAACGAACCCGAGTTAGCCCTGACCCGAGTTACCCCTGATGATTCGGGGCTCTGATTCAGCGTCTTGGCTGCACCGACAGGCCGCGGCTGCGGACGGAAGGCCCGACTCCTGGAAGCCGGCAAGAAGGAGGAGCGCCGGGGCGGGCCTCCGTCCACCAGCGCGGCGGCCTCCCGCGGCTCGGCGCCCTCGTGGGAGGACACGAAATCCGACGCGGCATGCGAGAGCAGAAGCGCAGACGACGCCGAGCAGATGCGTGAGACCAGCAGGCTGCGCGCGGGGGGGGGGGGCTCACAATTGTTGTGCCCAGCATCTCCTGAGGAGAGGGATGGGGGAGGACGACAGGGCTGGACCTACACGTTGCTGTCCGTTTTGTTTCCGTTGTGTGCTTCGTCTTGCCCTACCTGTTTTTCCTGCGCCTCCCTGTCAAAAAAGAAAAACATTACACCAGAGAAAAACCACAATCAATGTATGGTTTCGCTGATGAGATCGACCGGGAACCCGGGAGCCCGGGAACCTGCAGAACCCACCGACATCGGCCCGGAACCAATAACCGGGAACCCGGGGAACCAGAACCGGGAACCCGGGAACCCAGCCTGCTACCAAAATCGGTGGGAAACTTTCGCCAAATCTTTCAACTTCCGCTACCAGTGCAAGCACTGACTGTGGAAAAACACAGCCAAAGCCCAGCAAACCAGCGTTTGGCCCAGCCCCGGAGACCGACGACGACGACGACGACGACCACGCGGACGACGGCATGGCGGACTTGGGCGCCCGAGTTATCCGGGGTAACTCGGGTCCGGGGTAAGTCGGGTTTGGATTCCCGAAAAAGGAACCCGAGTTATCCCTGACCCGAGTTACCCCTGATGAATCGGGGCTCTGGACGCCCGAGTTATCCGGGGTAACTCGGGTCCGGGGTAACTCGGGTTTGGATTCCCGAAAAACGAACCCGAGTTATCCCTGACCCGAGTTACCCCTGATGATTCGGGGCTCTGACGGACCGCGAGAGGGGCCACCTGTCCAGCGCGAGGCAGGCGGCTCCTTCGACCGGGGCCGCCCCCCTCGGGTGACGAGAAGCATGCCCGCGGCGCCTTCCCGGGCGCGGGAGAGGCCCTCCCCCGGCGCTGCCCCCCCTCGGCGCACCGCCGAGGGGGGGCACTGCCCAGGCCGTTCCGCCAGGCACCCCCCCCTGGCTCGGGAAGGCGCACCCTCCTGGACCCGCCCGCCCCCCGCTCTGCACACGAGAGGCTCCGGGAGGAGCCCCGCGGGCGAGGACCGCACACAGCCCACCCCCACCCCCCGGCCAGGACCCCCACGCCCGACCTGGGGATCCAGGGGGTCCCTCGCCGGGGGGTGGTCATCCGTGGGGGCCCGAGCAGCGCCTCCGCCCCCCTCGAGGCGAGCGCGGGGGGGGGGCCCCTGACCCCCACGGCGCGGACCCGCGGGAGCTGCAGGTCTGCTCTGCTCCTGGCTCCCCTGCTCCCTGCTCCCTCGCCGCCGGCCTCCGCCCCCTCTGGAGCTGTGGGTGCCTTCGGGCCCGTCTCGGGACGCCTCTCTCTCGGGTGCGCCGGAGAGGGAAACCAGGAAGGGGGGCGTCAGCGCAAAGTGGCCCTGCAGGGCACGTGTGCGAACGGGGCGGGGGCAGGGACCGCACAGCACGAAGAAGAGGAGGCCACGACAACTGGGAGGCGTCATGGCCCCCGCCATGGCATCCACACAGACACGCAGCGAAAGCGTTGGTCCAGCTGGTCCAACTCAGGTGGCCTTACTCAGCGAAAGCGTTAGCGGTTGACGCCAAGCATATCCACACACACACACACTCCACACACTCACTCACTCACTCACTCACTCACTCACTCACTCACTCATTCACTCACTCACTCATCTAGTGTTCGCGTCCCTTTCGGGCGCCCCTGACTTTAGAGTTGAGAGCCTGATGTCCGAGCATCGGCCAGCACTGCGGACTGAGGGGAGCCAGCAGGGAGGGCGGGCTGGCTCGGGGGGGAGAACAACGACCTGCAATCAACGACACACAGCGCGCAAATCGGCGATAGGCCCCCGATGGGGAAACGCGTCGGTGCGGGGGTGAAAGGGTCAAAAACCCGCGGGAGTGAAAAAAATACAGCGGTTTTTTGCCCCCCAGCGAGTTGTTTTTCACCCCCGCGGTTTTTTCACCCCCGGGGCGCAACGGCCTATAGACCCCACCCATCGGTGCCCCTGACGGACCGGCCCGACGATCAAATGTGGCAGGCCCGAAATGACCACGGAAAGCAGCGGGAGCATGGCCATCTGCAAGTGCTGGCCCAAACCCCAAATGACAACGCCGCTGTTGAGCAGGCGACCTCTCTGACCCAAACGGACAGTGCCCGCGGCAATTCCGATCGCACCCCCGACGGGGAACCCCGGCGCTCCCGGGGCAGGGGCACCCCAGCCCCGACGTCGGCGAGGAAGGGGCGTATACCAGTGCCAATGCCAGCGCTTCCCCGCTGAGCCCATCCCCCCTGTCGGCGGGCCTCCGATCCGCCCACTAGTGTCCCCGGACTCCCGGACCTCGCCCTGGTTGAGCAGGGACCGACCGTCCCGGCAGTTCTATAGTCCTCCACGAAATGTTCTCAGAACCCCAAGAATGCTTTCCAAGAACAAAAAGAATGTTCTTAGAACTTGAGCCTTATTTTTCAAAGCAAGACAGCCCCGGCCAGACATGTTCTGAGTACACCCCGTGGAAGCCACAAGAAGGTTCTTAGAACACTGCTTGGTGGGGCTATGGGCGAGCCAGGACGCTTCGTCACTGCCTGACCCCTGATGGTCCGCTACCGAAAATTTCCGGTAGCGCTCCGCAGAGATCGGTCGCTACCGAAATACCGAAATGTAGCGCCCAATACCGGTATCAGAGCGTTCTGAAACCCGCTATCTCAACGCCCTCGAACGAAGATCCGGTCGCTACCGAAACTCGGGATGCGTCGAAATCGCTACCGAAAATGTCCGGTCCCAGACCATCTGGGACACGAAAGTTCCCAGGCTCCCGGACCTCGCCCTATGGGGCCCCTCTCCACCCGTGCCTCGAGGCGGGCCCGGCCGTGGCCCGCGAGGAGGCCTCCGGCCGTGGCCGTGGCGAGAGGACGACGGGGCGCCGCCGGGGAGCGCCGCCGCCGGCTCGACGGGCACTCCTCCCCGTGCCGTGGGCCGACGGATCCCAGCGGCAAGCGTTCTCCAAGACCGGAAGCGGCCGCAGGCGGGCAGGCGACGAGTTTGAGCGGGCCCTGGGGCACACACGAGAGCAATAGGCACAGATCACAGGATTCCCCATGCTTCCCCATGTTTTCAGGTTTGTCTCTTCCCCCCCGCTTCCCATATGTTCCCATGTATTCTGGGGAATCGACGATGAATTGTGTCTGTATGTTTTCTCCCCTCATGATTTGTGCTTCGAGTGGAACAGGTCCGCGGCAGCCCCTACGAGCAGCCAGTCCTGCCAGAATGGACAAAACCTGCTGTCGGTCTTCGCTCTCGCTGCTTACGTAGAGCGCGACAGGATCACAGGGGTGCGCAGTCAGGATGCAAGGACCTTGGACGTTCAAGCTGAGACCTCCTGAGCGAAGATTGCCAGTGATAAGGGCTGGGGATACGTCGAAGATGCAAGGACGAAAGGATGCCATCACAAGCTGCATGAATATTCACTTTTGGAGGTCCGCACAGATCTGGAGCCCCCTTAACTGCCACGCGGAGCGCGCCAGGAGAGGCACCAGAGGCGACGCCAGAGGGGCCCTATACAGATCCACGAAATCCGCGCGGAACGCCGATGAAATGTCCTAGGAGGGGCTCCCAGACAGCTCCCCGACGACTGCGCTTGAGGCCCGTGGGGCGCCTCCGACGCCGCCCGCCCCGCGCCGTCCGCGCCGCGCCCTCCGCGCCAGCACGCGGCGACCAGCACCGCTGCGCGCAGCGCCGCGCGCGGCGGCCGCGGCGGCCGCGGCCCGGGCCGGGCGGGCGCGCCCCCGCCGCCCGCATCGTGGCCCAGGGCGCCGCGCGCGGGGGGGGGGGGGGGGGGCTGCGCCGAGGCCTCGCCGAGGGGCGCCCGCGCTCCGCAGAGAGGCCCGATCGGGGGAAGTCCCAAAGGGAAGCGGCGGCCCCTCCCCCTCCGCCTCTCCCTCCTCCTCCTCCTCCTCCTCCTCCTCCTCCTCCTCTCCTCCCCCTCCCCCTCCGCCCTCTCCTCCTCCTCCTCCCCTCCTCCGCCCCTCCCCCTCGGGAGGGAGGGGGCCTCGATCGAGGCCTGCGCCGGGGGGGGCCGCTTCCTGCCGCGGGGCCCTCGAGGGGCGAGCCTGTCGCCCCGTGGCGGCTCGTCGCGGGCCCCGGGGCGGGGCCCGCCCGCGAGGCCGCCGCGCGGGCGCCGCGCGGCTCCGGGTGCTCCCCGGCTCCCCTACACTCTCTTAAGTACGTTGTTTGTTGCTTCTCTCTCTCTCTCTCTATCCCTCCTTCCTTTCTCTCTCTCTCTCTCTCTCTCTCTATCCCTTTTCTCTATGTTTCTCTCTCTCTCTCTCTCTGGTACTTTGATTATTGATGTTGCTGTCTCTCTGTCTCTGTCCCTCCCTCTCCCTCCTTTCCCCCCTCTCTCTCTGTCTACTTCCCTCTCTCTCTCACTCTGTCCCAGTCTCTCTCGTTCTCGGCCCCTTTCTCTTTCACTCTCTCTGCATTTATTTCGTTCATCCACTATGGTTGTCTCTCTCTCTCTCTCTCTTTCTCTGTCTCCCTCTTCCTATCACTTTCTCTCTCTCTCTCTCTCTCCCTCCTATCCTCCCTCTCCCTCTCTCCATTCCCTTCTCTCTCTCTCTTGTTCTCTCTCTCTCTTTCTCTCTCTTTCCCCGTCGCTCTCTCTCTCTCTCTGGTTTTCTTTATATCTCTATCTCTCTCCCTCTCTCTTTCTCTCTCGTCATCGCTCTCTATGTCTCTCTTTCTCTCTCTCTCTCTGTCTCTCTCTCTCTCTCTCATTCGCTCCTTCTCTCCATCTCTCTGTTTATATGTAGTTATCGTTGTCTCCCTATGTGCTTCCCTTTATCTCTCCGTCCCCGACTCTCTCTCTCGCCCTCTCCTTATATATATATACATAAATATAGATATATGTCCATCTCTCTCTCTCTCTCTCTCTCTCTCCCTGTCTCCTATCAGCCATGAAGATGTATGGTTGTATCGCCTTCTCTCTCTCTCTGTTGGTCTCTCTCTCTCTCTCTCGTGTTTGTTTTCTCTCTCTCTTTCTCTCATTCTCTGTCTCTCTCTCTCTCTCGTGTTTGTTTTCTCTCTATTTCTCTCTTTCTATTTCTCTTTCTCTCTCTCTCTCTCTCTCTCTAGATATCTCTTCTGACTGCTTCGTTAATAAAAAACATTATCTATACACGTCCCTCTCACTGTCCCTCTCCCCTTCTATATCCCCCTCTCTCTCAAGATCTCTCTCCCTATCCCTCTCCCTCATTAGTCTTCCTTCTTTCTCTCTTTCTCTCGTCACTATAAATGTGCATGTACAGATGTGTGTGTATCTACGTATGTGTCAATGTCGCTCTCTCTATCTCTCTTTCCCTCCCTTCCTCCCTCCCTCCCTCTCCATCTCTCCCTCTCTCTCTATCGTCCTCTGTCTTTGCCCCTCTCCCACTCTCTCTCTTTCAATAAATGCATCGTTCCTCCTCCTCCACCTCCTCGTCTTCCTCCTCCTCCTCCTCCTCTAACTCTCTCTCTCTCTCTCTCTCTCTCTCCCTCTGTCTATGTATATACACGAACAAACTGTCACCGCCGCAAAGGGCAACCCAGATGTGGGCGACGGTCGTGCGCGAGCACGCTGACTCTCTCTATGTATATATCTGTTTCGTACATATTCATATCTGTTTTTATACATAAATGCATATATATATATATAAACATATATATATATATATGTATCCCTGCTACGGCATACCAAAGTCCAGCAGGCGCCGCGCAGGAAGGGCCACAGCTTAAGGATCACACGCAGACCGAGAACGAGAACCCTCCACAGCTGAAGGCTAAGAAAACGAACGACTTGCAACGAAGGCGTGTCAGTTGACAGATGGCGAGCGTGAACAGCAGCTTTTACTAACATATCCCATCAGATAAGCAAGATGCATTACAAACAAAAAAAAACGCAACAAGTTGTGACCCAAACTGGAATATGATTCGCTCCCGTTCCCATGTTTTCAAGGTTTGTCAACACTTGCATCCAATGAAGGTTGTTTTTAAGAGAGAACCATTGCGACAATTGACCATCTCGGTGGTTTCTGTTGTGGACCACGTGTCCCTGCAAACGTCAGCGCGTACTGTTTAAGGGTATGTGATGGCAATTCCACTTCAGAATTCGACTGACGAGGTGCTCTGGCGCCCATTCGCAGCGCCGCGTAACATGACCCAATACAATGGGCCTTCAGATTCTGGCGCCGGCGACGATGTAACATTCGCCACTCTCATCCATGACCGGGGGCTCTCGGAAGTGCGCCAGCATCAACTCCTTCTGAACACCACGCAACTTCGTAGCGTGCATTGTGGTGATTACCCACACCCCAGCGCTCCAGGTGGCGTTTGATATGCAAACTTTTTGAATCAGGTCCATAATCTGTGATCGTTTGCTGCCCTGGGCCTTGTCTTTGACGGCATGCGTCCCTCCTTTGGCAGCTCTCATTTTGGCTGCGTGTCGATGCGCGCTTGCTATTTCACCGTAATCCAGACTCCAGAATGTTTCAAAAAACATTCCAACCCGATCTACTCTGACCCTGGACAAGACAGTGCGCCGTCGGAAATATTGCTGGACATCCACTTGATCGACTCAAAAGTAAGGCCATGTCTGATTGAAATATGTGCCATAGAATCGAAGATTGTTCGAACATCCATGACCACGTGAGCCAAATAATGAACACACTGTCACAAAAAAAACACATGAGACCGCCGGTGCCCGACACCTCCGGCAATTCCGTCGCAAGTGATCCGAGCAAGGCAAGATATCCCGAAGTACTACTCTCAATTGTCGCTCTTGGCACTCCTTACAGACCCCCTATAAGACAGAATTCAAGAATCCATGAGAAAACAGCTGGTCCCCAACGCGTGCCCTGAGGGATCGATTCCGCAATGCGGCCCGCAGTTGCGACGCATTCCTGAACTCGTACCTTGCGCGATATGGAACACGCATGTGCCGCGGGGGCCTGTATATCGCATGTTGATCCACCCCGCGCGCATTTAGCGCAGTTGCGCTGTCATAGGCATTGTGGACCTCACCGCCCCCAATAACAAATCTTTACCCAGTGCGCAAACGTCTCTGGGCGACTAGAGCAATGGCCACTATTGCATCTATGGCTGAATGGCGCGCACGATAAGCGAATTGGAAAGGATTCTGAGGCGCACTGTTGGGCCCGCTGTATGCCAGAGCCCGCTGCACCTGGACTTCCTCATCGTGGGCGTGCAGATCGGGAAGTGCCACTACTGCATCACTTGGCCCTGCTCTGCTTTCCAGGCGGAGCCTCGCTCGACCGCGGGGGGGTGGAGGCTGTTGCACCGTCCCCGTTTGTAACACCAGCCCCTCCCGCCACAAGGGGTAAGCGTAGTGTGGCACTTGTAGCCCCGCGCCCGGACGACCCGCCGTCCCAAATGCTGCGATATGTTGTTTGTATATCTTGTTTTGTTGTTTCTTTCTCTATCTCTCTCTCTCTCTCACTCTCTCTCTCCCTCGGTTCCTCTCTCTCTCTCTCGATCCCTCTCTGAAGCTCCTTGTCAATCGCTCTCTCGTTTGCTCTCTCTCTCTCTCTCTTGTTCGATCGCTTTTCCTCTCTCTGTCTCTCTCTCTCTCTCTCATTCCTGCCCTTCCGACATGAAGAATCCAACGGCAAGGTTACAGGTAAATAGTGTGAGCAAAAAACAGAGCTGTACGAGAATGGCGCCCGTGCACCGTACCGTCCATGTCAGGACTCCTCCCGGGAGCCCCTCCATCGCGGTACGATGCATAGACTTTCGGCTCTCTTGAGGGCCGAGAATCGATGCACCGTACACCTGGATCAGGGACCGACGACGCCTGGGAGATGCCAGCGCGGTACGGTGCACACTAGCCGGCCAAAGGGGGGAGTTGGGGCGAGGAGGGGATGGGATGGGGGGACTGAGGAAGACTCTGTCACTCTCAATCTCCTCCCCCGTCTCAGTCAGGTTCCCGGTCCCCTCCCTGTCACGGTCCTATCCCCTCTCACTTCACTGTGGAAGCTTCACCTCGTATGTCCATCGCCGCCACCCATGTCCCTATCCTTCCGATCGATACCGTCTCTCCTCGCTGTCCGTCCCGTTCCATCCCCAATCATTTGCCTCCTGTCTCCACCCCTTCCATGTCATCGCCCCGACTCTTCGACGTGGCAATTCCGCCAAGACGTGCCCCTCTAGACTCTAGGCACGAAGGGGCAGCATGAACCGCTCCTTTGCCTCCCCCTCCTCCTCATCTTCATCATCATCAGCAACCGCATCAGCATCAGCATCAGCATCAGCATCAGCATCAGCATCAGCAGCAGCAGCATCAGCATCAGCATCAACATCATCATCATCATCATCATCATCATCATCAGCAGCAGCAGCAGCAGCAGCAGCAGCAGAAGCATCATCATCAGTAGCATCAGTATCATCATCAGTAGCAGCATCAGCGTCCGAACCACCATCCTCATCCTGATCCTTGTCGTTATCGTTGTCGTCTTCGTCGTCGTCGCCACTATTCGCATCATCAGCAGCAGCATCGGCATAAATAGCATCATCATCATCATCATCATCATCATCATCATCATCATCACCATCATCATCATCATCATCATCATCATCATCATCATCATCATCATCATCATCATCATCATCATCATTAGCATCAGCATCAGCATAAGCATCACCATCATCATCAGCAGCATCATCATAGACCTAAGAGCAATGCCGACGAGGAGAAGTCTGGAATCGCTGAGGGCCCCCAGGTCCGGAAGATATACTTGGCGCCGCGGTCGTTCTCAGATTGCGCTCAGGAACGCTCTGGAGCGCGTTCCAGAACGCTCTGGAGCGATTCCTCTTCATCCTGGACCCTGGGGTTCTTTTCATCGAGCAGGTCCTGGACCCTGGCATCGAGCAGGTCCTGGACCCTGGGGTTATCTTCATCCCGAGCCGCTGTCTGCCGGCCCAGGGGCCCCCAGGGAGGGCCCCGAGGGCCCGAGAAAGGGGGCAACAGTCCAAGGCCAGCCTCTCTCGGGACCATCTTTGCGCCATGGCGACCCCGGCCAGCCCCGCATCCTTCCTCCCCATCGCCCAGCCTACCGTGGTGCAACCGCGCTCTCTCATCGCTCCCGTGCTTCCTCTCTGTCGCCCGTCCTGCCGCCGATCTCGACGCGCGACTTCGTCTGGGCTCGTCCTCTCCTGCGCTCGAAGAGGAAGGAGGTTAGACGCTCGTTCTGGGGGCCTTCTAGAACCCCTCGCTCCACACATGTGTCGGACTCGGACACGGAAACGAACACGGCGCCTACTCGTCACATGGGACGGCCCTACGAGGGGCTAGGCGGCGGCACCTTGGCGCCAACAGGAAGATTCAAACTCAACATGGGTTGAATAAAACAAGGCTAGGATCAGGATAAATCGCTCCAGAGCGTTCGGGAGCGCTCTCAGAGCGATCCGGAACGCTCTGGAGCGGCCGCGGCGCCCAATACATCCTCCAAACCCGCCGATTCTCAGAGATTTCGAGTTGTCCCGATCCGATTTTGTCCCGATCTTCGCGTCGTTTGATTGAATTTGGACGCCCGACATGGGTACCGAAAAAATGGGCACTATGCCCAACAACAAATGTTGTCCCAAGCCAACAGCGGCCGCTGTTGGGCAGGCGGCCTTCTGCCTCGGATGGACGCAGGCCGAGGCGGCGTGGACAGCGAGCCCTGTTCAAAATGAACAAGATCCGCTGTTGGGCATTGTACCCATTCTTTCAATACCCATTTCGTGCGTGCAGAAAGGAGGGAGTAAAGGAAGAGTCGGCTGGCCGACTCGCTCATGCGTTGGGAGGCAGACGCAGTCCGGCTCCTCTCAGATCCCAAGGCCTCCTCACCTCCTCCTCCTCCTCCTCCTCCTCCCCCTCCTCCTCCTCCTCCTGCTCCTCCTCCTCCTCCTGCTCCTCCTCCTCCTCCTCCTCCTCCTCCTCCTCCTCCTCCTCCCGAGGAGCCGTCTCCGTCCTCGGAGAAGGCCTCGAAAGCTTCTCGGCAGGCGCGAGGGTTCTGAGAAGCCCCGCCGCCTTCTGGAGGCTTGCCAACTCTCCCTCCTCCTCCTCCTCCTCCTCTCCTCCTCCTCCTCCTCTCTCCTCCTCCTCCTCCTCCTCCTCCTCCTCCTCCTCCTCCTCCTCCTCTCCTCCTCCTCCTCCCCCCCCCCCCCCCTCGCCGACGAACAGCAGAAGGCGCCCCCCTCCCCCTGGCCCTCGCACGGTGCAGCGCGCAGGCGAAGGGAGGCGGCGGGCGCGCTGGGCGCGCGGGTGCACGTCGCGCTCGCGGGTCGTCCTGCAGCCGTCGCGGCAAGACACCCGGCGCTCGTCCTGACCCGGATGCGGGGAGGCAGCCAGAGGAGACTGATCCTCCTCCTCGTCAGCAGCAGCAACAGCATCGTGATAGCTCATTGCCAGCATCAGCAGCAGCAGCAGCAGCAGCAGCAGCAGCCATCATCATCATCATCATCATCATCATCATCATCATCATCATCATCATCATCATCATCAGCATCATCATCATCATCATCATCATCATCATCATCATCATCGTCATCATCATCATCATCATCGTCATCATCATCAGCATCATCATCAGCAGCATCAGCATCATCATCATCAGCATCATCATCATTTTCACCATCACCATCATCATCATCACCATCAGCATCATCATCATCATCATCATCATAATCATCATCATCAGCATCATCATCATCATCCTCATCATCAGCATAATGCTCATCATCATCATCATCGTCATCATCATCAGCAGCAGCAGCATCAGCATGATCATCATGATAATCCTCATCATCAGCATGATTAGCATCACAATCACCATCACCAGCATAATCATCAGCATCATCATCAGCAGCATCATCAGCATCACAACAATCAGCATCATCATTGTCACCCTCATCATCAGAATCCTCAGCATCAGCATCATCATCAACAACAGCAACAGCAACAGTATCATCAACAGTATCATCGATATCATCATCATCATCAGCATCATCATCATCATCAGCATCATCATCACCATAACCATCAACATCACCACCATCATCATCAGCATCATCAGCGTCATCAATAGCAGCACCAGCATAGTCATGATCATCATCATCCGCATCTGCATTTACATCATCGTCACCAACACCATCATCACCATTTCCGTGATCATCAGCAGCAGCAACAGCATGATCAGCACCACCATACTCAGCAGGATAATGGTCATCATCAAAATCACAGTCATAAACCTCATCAACATCATCAGCAGCATCATCATCCTCCCAAGCATCACTCTCATATTACTCCTCCTCATCATCGTCACCATGTTCATCAGCAACATCCACATCATCATAATACTCATGATGATGACGATCATCATCATCAGCATCAGTATCATCAGCATCATCGTCATCACAAGCATAATCATCATCAGCCTCATCATAATCATCGTCAGCACAATCATCACCATCGTCACCATCATCATCAGCATCATCATCACCAGCATCGTCAACATAGCCATGAACATCGTCGGCATCGTCATCGTCAGCATCATCAACACAACCATCGCCATCGCCACGGCGAGTCAGGCTCGGCTCGTTCCGCATGGCGCGGGCGTCAGTTGGAAGGCGGACCAGGAGGGCATGGACAGAAATGTGCCACCCTCCCCCTCACGTTCCACAATTACTCAATATGAATACTACTCTCCCTCGTCCCCTGATGACGGTTTGAAAGTGCTCGACCCTCCCCCCGCGTACTGTTTTTTTACACATGGGTTTCCCAGGAGTTGGGTGTTCGCCTGCATTTCTTTTCAACATGCTGCTCTCGCTGAGGCGCCGGCCTCATTTGCGGGCCCCGCTCGTTCCGAATCGTGCTCCCGCTGCAGCGCTGGCCTCATTTCCGTGCTTCCGCTCGTTCCGAATCGTGCTCCCGCTGCAGCGCTGGCCTCATTTCCGCGCTTCCGCTCGTTTCGACTGGTGCTCCCGCTGCAGCGCTGGCGTCATTCCCGTGCCATGCCACGGCATGCAATGCAATGCTAGGTTGATAGTACGCTTTGCGGTGCTCTTCTACGCCATGCCATGCCGTGCTCTAGAATGCACCGCGTACCCTTTCGGGATCATTGCCCTGCTCGCCATCCGACTGTGCGAGTAGAGAGGGGATCTACGCCATGGTAAGGGATGGGAGGGAGGGGTAGGATGTCAGATATGACGCGAGCGCACCTAGCTTGCCTCCCCCCCTCCTCCTCCCCCCCCTCCCCTCCTCCTCCTCCTCCTCTCCTCCCTCCTCCTCCTCCTCCTCCTCCTTCTCCTCCTCCTCCCTCGTCGTCTCGCCTGCGTCCCCCTCGTGCTTCCCTTCCCCTCCTCTTCCTTCCTTCCTACCTCGCCCTCCTGTTCCTTCCACCCGATTCCCTCCACACACACACACACCACACACACACACAAACACACACACACACACAGCATCACCACACAACACCCCGCGCACTCACACTGATCCTTATTCCTCTCTTCCACCCGTCCCATCACCCTCTCCCTCCCCCTCCGCTCCCCTGTGGGAGAATCGCAGAACCGCACCGTGGACAGAAGATCGAGAAAGCTCCTCCACCCAAATCTTCCTCTCCATCCGCGCCATCCCCTTCCCACTTTGTGCTTCCCCCTCCACCTCCGCCTTCCAAACTCGACCTGTCCACCTCTGATCCCACCCGTGACCAATCTCCTGCTCCTCCTCCTCCTCCTCCTCCTCCTCCTCCTCCTCCTCCTCCAATTCCTCCTACTCCTCTCACCCACCATGAGCTGACAACCAGCCAGACGAGAATTAAACGGTCTGAAACCCTTCCCCTTTCCTCGTTCCCAGCGCCTCTCCTGGACTCCCTCATCTTCCCCGTCCAACTGCCCCCCCCGACCCCACCCGTGCCCGCCTCCCTCCCTCTCCTGCCTCCTCCCCCAATCCCCAGACAGAGCAGTCAGCATGGAATCGATAGATCGGATCAGGCTGCAGCGGGCGCATCGGCACAGAGTCGGAATCGAATCGAACCCGCGGCGCCAACACGCAAGACACCACCACTCGAACGTCGGGCCGCATCGGCTCGCTGGAAGACCAGAATCGGATCGCATCGGGCCGACCGGAATCGATACCGAATCGGCCTGGACGGGTCGAAATGGACCGTGCATCCCTCCCGAGATCCCCCTGCATCTGCTCCCCCGGCCGACGGCGAATCGGCAGCCAGCCAGCCCAAGGGGGGAAGTGTGGACGGGGGGGACGGGTCGAGGAGGAGGAGGAGGACGAGGAAGACGAGGAAAACGAGGACGAGGAGGACGAGGAGGACGAGGAGCGACTCCACCCCCCCCACGCCACGGCCGCCGGGGGCCTCCGCCGGCAGCGAGTCCGCCCAGGGGCAGAACGTGCTCGCGCAGCTGACCTGCGCCAGGGGGGTGGGGGCTGGGGCGGGCACGGGGGTCTGCTGTGGGAGTGAGGCATGGACAGCATTCGGCCAGACCCGAGGAGCGATAAAGCAGGGACGAAGCCCCTCTTCTTCCGAGAAAGTCTACGAAGTCCGAGGAAACACGAGGGGGGCTCGCCGCCGAACATGTAGCGGAACGCATGCAGACAATCGGAACGACCGAGCCCCTTTTGAAAAGCAGGTGCTCCTCACTCAAAGACAGACCCTGTGGGCACGGGAGCCTGCCTTGGGAGCCAGGCACATCCTGCGGCAGGTTCGGGTCGTGCCGACTTCGGCGCTGGTTTCTGACGTTGCGGGGAGCGTTCCACCTCGAACGATCGGCCGTTTTAGGGGAACAAAAAGTGACATAAACATAAAAACTCGGAGGTCCGCGCGGATCTATCGGATCCACGCTGGGGCCCCCCTGGCGGCGCCTCGGGCGCCGCCCCTGGCGCGCCCAGCGCGCCAGGGAGGGGGGGTCCAGCGCGGAGCAGAAGGAGGAAAAGGAGGAGGAAAAGGAGAAGGAGGCGGGGGGGACGTTTCGGAGCGACTTTCGCGCGACTGGTCACGCGCCTCGCGGCCCCCCACACACTCTGAGCTGGTCTGCCGCTGGCCTGAGCTGGTCGGTTCCCTCCCTCCCTCTCCCCTTCCCTCTCCCTCTCCCTCTCTCTCTCTCTCTCTCTGTCTTTACAGATATATCGATCGTTCAACACCAGAACAACGCGCGCGCGCTTCGCTCGCTTAGGTTCTAGTTCGGAATATGCACAAGTTTCGTTGTGATACGAAGGGGGTGGGGAGGAAGTTGCCGTAGATGCCAATGATCCCCATTTGCCGAGGGTTAACTGGTGATTGATTGAAAACGGCACGTCGTGTTCTCCAATTCCCTGCCCCTCGTCACCATCGCCCTTCTCGATGAGAAGCAGCAACAGCAACAGCAGAACGATCAGGGTCGACAAAGGGGAGGAGCAGGAGCAGCAGTAGGCTTTGCAGGAATCCACCAACACTGATCCTGGCGAGGCCAATCGGGCTATCTTTGGTTGGTCTGGGAGGCTTCTTGGACCGTCCGAGGCTGTCGTACGCCCGACCCACCAGCGTCGCTGGGTTGTGGGTCAGTGCTCTCTTGGACGCCTGCTGGGGTCCCCCCTTGCGAGGGCTCCTGGGAGGTCGTTTCAAAACTCTCTGGGGCCTTTAGGGGGCCGTTTACAGTCGGCCTTGGTTGGACAGGACACGCGAGAGGACACAAGACCCTTCCGAGGGCCACATCGCCATAGGAGTGTAAGAGGGCACGCGTCGCGAGGCACAGGACACCAAGGCACCCTTGAGCTGGCAGGGTCGGCCTACCAGTCTGGGCCGCCTGCAAGGGCCCTGTGGGGTCTCCTTGGGCCCGTCGGGGCCCACTGGGGCAAGCTGGCGGTCTCAGGGGATCTCCTGGGCCGTCTTGATAGGGGGGTCACATGCGAACCCTACCCCTACCCCCCACGATTTCTGAGGGGGAGGGTGGGGTTCACTTCGTTCGGGAGCTCCCGAGCGAAGTGAACCCCACCCTCCCCATCAGAAATCGTGGGGGGTAGGGGTAGGGTTCGCGTGTGGCCCCCAACTTGAGGCCCTCTGGAGGCGCTCACGGGGCCCTCCCGAGCGCCTCTTGAGCCGTCTCGGGTTTCTCCTGGGCCGCCTCGGGGCCCTCTCCAGGGGCCTCTGCGGCCAATCGCGGCGAGGAGGCCCCGAGCAGGCCCCGGAAAGAGCCAGAGGAAAATAAATCAAGGGGCCCAAGGGCACACAAATAGATACACACACACAAAGAACGGGATCCCCCATATGTTCCCATAAATTTACCGGTTTCTGTCTTCCCCCCCACTTCCCATATGTTCCCACATGTTCTGGGGAATCGACGATGAATTGTGTCTGTGTGTTTCTTGCCCTCCTGAATCAAGAGAAGCTGCAAGACTGGCGTCAAGACGGCTCCAGGAGGTCGAGCCCCAGAAGAGCAACAACACGGAGCCAAGAGAAAACCCACGGCGCCAAGAGGGCGCCCACATGGTGCCAGGTTGCAGCCGAAACTGACTTCAAAAGGGTCCAAGGCGCTCGAAAGCTTGTGCAGTGCGTGGTAACAAAAAAATTGGCCGAAGAGGTTCTGCGACAGAAGGGAGGTGAAGCTAACCTGCCCCACGACGGCGTAAACCAAGCTCAAATTCAACGTTGTCGGGCGAACAATCAGACACTCTGAGGCTTCTGCGCCCCAATGATAGCAAGAACCGGCCGGCATCGAAGGATCAAACAGCAACGTCGCAACGAACGCATGGCTGCCACAAGCCAGCCATCCCTGTGGCATGTTTCTGACACCCCTCCTGATCCGCCTCCTCGTCCTCCTGACCCTCCTTTCCCTCCTCTCCCTCCCCCTCCTCCTCCCTCCTCCTCCCCCTCTCCCTCCTCCCTCCTCCTCCTCCTCCTCCTCCTCCTCCTCCCCCTCTCCTCCTCCCTCCTCCTCCCCCTCCTCCCCCTCCTCTCCCTCCCCCTCTCCCTCCTCTCCCTCCTCCTCCCACTCCCTCATCCTCCTCATCATCAGAGTGCCTCAGAGAGGTGAAACTGATCTGTCGCAAGACGGTGTAAGCCCAGCTCACGTTCCCGATCGTGAGGCAAACGATCGCACAAACAGTGGGGCGTCTGCGTCCCAGGAATGGCGAGGGCTGACGTCAAAGGATCAAAAAGCAACGTCGCTACGCACGTTTGTCTGCCACAAGCAGGTTATCCCTGTGGTAACGTTTCTGACACCCCTCCTGATCCCCGTCTTCGTCCCCCTGATCCTCCTCCTCCTCCTCCTCCTCCTCCTCCTCATCCTGCTCCTCCTCCTCCTCTCCCTCCACCTTCTCCCCCCCGTCACCATCCGCATGCCTCAGGAGGGTGAAAGTCACCTGAACCACGACGGTCTAGAACCAGCTCGCGTTCCCTATCGTCAATCGAACCTATCAGACACTTCGGAGCTTCTGCGTCTCAGTCACAGCAAGAGCCGACATTGAAGGATCAACATGCAAAGTCGCTACGAACGCGTGACTGCCACAAACCAGTGTCCCTGTAGTAACTCTTCCGACGCCCCTTATGTCGGCGGTGGACAAACCTCCCTTGAATAAACCTCCCCTTAGTGAAAACGGCCTGGGACCGAAACCGACGGACCTGGATCCGCCAAAATGACGGCCGCGACGCCCTCTCGCGAACCGAAAACGGCCAATTCCTTGATCGACGTGTCAGGGTAGGAGGTCTATCCACCTCCGATTATGTTCCTCCCCCTCCTCCTCCTGATCCTCGTGCTTCTCCTCTCCCTCCCCCTCTCCCTCCTCATCACCGCCATAGTGCCTCAGGAAGGTGGAACCCACCTCTCTCACGACGGTCTGGGCCCAACTCACGCTCCCTCGTGTCGGGCGAACAAGGAGACTTCGAGGTAAAAGGGCCTCCTCCACCTCCTCCTCCTCCTCCACCTTAAAACGACGCGAAGATCGGGACAAAATCGGATCGGGATAACTCGAAATCTTTGAGAATCGGCGGGTTTGGAGGATGTATTGGGCGCCGCGGCCGCTCCAGAGCGTTCCAGAACGCTCTGAGAGCGCTCCGGAACGCTCTGGAGCGATTTATCCCGATCCTAGCCCTGTTTTACCTCCTCCACCTCCTCCACCTCCTCCTCCTCCTCGACCTCCTCATCCCCGTACATGGTCCGACTCCCCTTCCCCTACAACCTCCCCCTCCCCCCGGGCCGAGCGGCGCGGCGGCCACGGCGAAGACGAGGCGGCGGCGGCCTCGGGCCTCCTCCTCCTCCTGCACCCCCTCGAGATCCTCCCCCTCCTCCTGCACCTCCTCCTCCTCTCCTCCTCCTTCTCCTCCTCCTCCTCCTCCTCCTCCTCCTCCTCCTCCTCCTTCGGGCCTCCTCCTCCTGCACCCCCTCGAGATCCTCCTCGTCCCCTGTCCGGTCCCCCCCTCCCCCTGCCTTTTTCTTGGGCAGGCAACTGGGCGCACGCACCCGAAGCGCAGGAGCTTCCCCTACCTTGAGCGGGGACCGACCGTCCCGGCATCCCTACTGTCATACCACGAAGTGTTCTTAGAACCCGAAAATGTTCTAAGAACAAAAACAATGTTCTTAGATTCGGACGCCCGAAATGGATACGGAAAGAATGGGTACAATGCCCAACAACGAATGTTGTCCCAAACCAACAGCGGCCGCTGTTGGGCAGGCGGCCTTCTGTCCCGAATAGACACAGGCCGCGGCGGCGTGGACAGCGAGTCCTGTTCAAAATGAACCAGATCCACTGTTGGGCATTGTACCCATTCTTCCCGTACCCATTCCGGGCGTCCAGATTAGAACCTAAACCCGACGTGTTAAAACGAGACAGTCCCAGCCAAAAATGTTCTGAGAGCATTTCGTGGGAACCACACAAGGCTCTCAGAACATGGCTTCGTAGGGCTATAGGCGAGCCACGACGCTCCGCCACTGCTTGTTCCAGGCCGAGCGGGGCCTCCGAGCCGGGCGGGGCCGGCGCGCCCGGCCGGCCGAGTCGGGCGGCGGCGACGGCAACGACGAGCCGGCGGTAGCGTCGGCTGGTGTGCACCCTGCGACGTGCTTTCGAAATCATGGGTTCAGAAATTCATGGTCTCAGAATCTGAATGAGAACCTAGAATGTCTATTCAAATCTTGGGATTCACATTGAAACATTAGCCAATCTTGGGATTTACATTGATGCATAGGATACCTATTCAAATCTTGGTCAATCTTCAAATCGAGACTCTGGCCGAAAACTTGGGTTTTCTTAAGCATCGCCTGGAGTGTGGCAGACGACGGGAGCAGCCGCGGCGACGGCAGCGGTGGGGACGACGGGGGGCGACGACTGTCACGACTGCCACGACAACGACGGCGCTCCCGACGGCGATCACGCTGCGGGTGCACATCCGATCCTGACCTCGGGGATGGACAGACCCCCCTTTAGTAAAACGTGGTTTAGTGAAAGCGACCTGAGGCCCAAACCTGGCGGGCGCAAGCCTGGAAAATAACGGCCGCGGCGCCCCCTCGAGAACGGAAAACGGACAATTCACTAATCGACGTGTCACTGTTGGGGGTTCTGTCCACCCCCGATGACCGCTTTCCTGCCCAATGTGGTCCTGCCCACTCCCGAACGGTGTTTGCCCCACTGCACCTCCAGCTCGGCGTGAGTCGGGATGCGATTGCACCCGCTCATGAGCCCTCCGGAACAACGGACAGAATGACAAGAGATCTGACGTCTGATGCGTGTGAGGAAGAAGTAATCGCGATGGGGACGTAACGAGGAAACTAGAAATAAGAGAGGTGTGAGAAGCGACCGAGATGGCAGGGGTGCCTGCTGAGTTTGGCAAGTGCCCGGGCACTCCAGTGGCTGAATCGCAGCAGCGAGCATGTATTCCATCACGCCGTGACTGAACAGATGCACTCTGAGAGCCCAGGGACCCTCTCCCAACTGCAAAGGCGAGGCAAGCCATAGCACGTCATCCCGCGACCGTGGTGGCAGGACCCGTCACGACACCGGACACGTCGTCGACTGCGGGCGCGCCGCTCCCATTCGATCTTCGACCATCCCCGCGCGGACGCGGAGGCTCGCCCTCCTCCTCCTCCTCCTCCTGCTCCCCATCCTCCTGCTCCTGCTCCTGCCTCCTGCTCCTGCTACCCTGCAATGCCCCCTGCTCCTCCTCCTCCTCCTCCTCCTCCTCCTCCTCCTCCTCCTGCCTCCTCCTCCTCCTCCTCCTGCTCCTGCTCCCCTGCAATGCCCCCTGCAATGCCCTGCTCCCTCTCGCTTCGGCTCTGCGGCGGGTTCGCGGGCCCATCCCGGGCAGGAGCGCAAGGGGGCATGAGGGGGGAGGCGGCACAGACAGCAGCAAGAAGAGTACACCCTGCGAAATGCTTAAGAAATCATGGGTTAAGAAATTCATAGTCTCAGAATTCAAATAAAAACCCAGAATGTCCATTCAAATCTTAGGATTCACATTGAAACATTAAGAATAATCGAGACCCTGGCCGAAAACTTAAGTTTTCTTAAGCATCGCCTAAGGTGTACGAAATACGGCGGTCACCCCCAGAGGGGAATCAGATGTGTCCCGCACGGCACTCTCTCCACGAGCGGTTCCTGCCCACACGCCTCAACCATAGCAACACAGCATGACTTACGACGCCGGCTGCCCAGCTTCGTCCACTCAGGCCCTTCCAACGCCGTGTGTTAAACTACCTACGGCCAACCTACTCCTCCTCCTTTTCCTCCTTTTCCTCCTGCTCCTCAACCTCCTCATCATCATCCTCATCGTCAACCTCTTCATCTGTCCCCCTCCTCCTCCTCCTCCTCCTCCTCCATTTCAGGCTCGTCCTCCTCCTGAGCATGCTCAGCCGTCATCTCCTTCTGACCATTCCCTTCGTTCGCTCCCCACTGATCCTCACCATAATCATCATCATGCATCAACTCTCGACCTCCTCCTCCGCCTCCTCCTCCTCCTCCCTACCTCCCTTTTCATCATCCTGCTCCTCCTCCTGCTCCTGCTCCTCCTCCTCCTGCTCCTGCTCCTCCTCCCCCTCTTCCTCCTCCTCCTCCTCCTCCTCCTCCTCCTGCTCCTGCCTCCTGCTCCTGCTCCTGCTCCTGCTCATGCTCCTCCTTCTCCTCCTCCTCCTCCTCCTCCTCCTCCTCCTCCTCCTCCTCCTCCCTCCTCCCCCTCGCCCGTACTCCACTGGCACGAGAAAACGGGCCCTGGGGGAAACGGGCCCAGTCCCCGGAGCTCTCCGAAGGGACCAGTCTCTACCCCCAGGCGTTTCTGACGACCCCCGGGGCCCGCGGAGGACCCAGGCGGCCGAATACAGTCAAAAACCCTAATGAGGACGCGCGGTAAGGACGCAAGACCCTTGGAAGCCGAAGTTGGGATGTTTGGGGCGGCGGACGACGAAAACCTCAAGGACGCAAGAGCAAGGAAGAGCAAGGACGCAAGGGTACCCTGAGCAAAGTCGCGCGTCCTTATTAGGGTTTTTGACTGTAAGGCGCACTGGGAAGAAACACTTGTAGGGACTTCTGAGAAGGGGACGTGGGAAGGGGGGTGCAATGAAGCATCGTCGGCCCGTCCTTGGCTTGCCGTTATCCTCGTCCGCCTCGTCCCTCCTCCTCCCTCCCTTCTCTCCCCTCCCCTTTGTTCTCCCACGTCCTGACCCCCACCTCGCCACAGCACATCTGGGTAGGCCAATTGATCCCAGCGTCCGCGGCCCTAGGCCATGTGCAGGCACGACTGCACGCACGAGGGGAATGCGAACGCCCTTTCAAACTCCGAGCGGGCGTGCAACATCACCCAAGCTAGCTGCAGCCCCGAAGGGACCCCCCTCTTTCCTTCCCTCCCTCCTCCCTCCCTCCACCCCTCTCTCCTCTCCCCTCCCCTCCCACCCCCCATCCGCCCATCCTTCCCTCCCTCTTCCCCTCTCCCCCCTCCTCCCCCCCAGGGGGACGAGGAGCGCGGCCGCCGCGAGGGGCCCCAACCTGCGGATCCCCCGCAAGGCATCACCTGCGCGCGGCTCGCGGCTCGCGGGGGTGGGGGGGCGAGGGGGGGGTGGGGGGGGGCGAGGAAGACGAAAGGGGGGGGACGAGAGGGGATGACGAAGAATGAGGACGAAACAGGAAGACGAGAGAAGAGGAAGGAAGAGGACGAAGAAGGAGGACGAGAGAGGAGGACGAGAGAGGAGGAGAAACGGAGAAGGATGAGGAGGGGGAGGAGGAGGAGAAAGAGAAGAGGTGGAAGAGGAGGAGGGGAGGAGCAGGAGGAGGAGACTAGAGACATTCATGTGCAAGTGGGTGTAAAAAAGCGAACACTTTTCTGTAGGGCGGAACGCACATGTAAAGCGAGTCAAACAGCAGGCGCGCGGAAAGACATGCTGCAAACGGCAGCAGGACTGCAAGGATGAGGTGAAGCGAGACAGGCAGGACAATTACCGGTCGAGCCTGGTGCTCCAATACGTCCGTCGTGCCATCGTTGGCGGCGAACTGCTGCTGACAGTGCCCCACCGACTGCACCCTGACAAGAACATGCCCGCACTGGGCGCTCTGCTGGCCGCGCCCAAGGGGCTGCTAGCGAAACGCGGGCAAAACATGCTGCTGCGCAGCTGACGCAGCAAAGTGGAGCAGCACCCAAACGAATGCTCCACTTCAATACCGCCCTTGCCCGCGAGTGCCCGCAGAACTCGGCAGTTTCGCGGGCTGTTGGGTATAGGTCGACCCGTGCAGCGGCGAGCGGTCTTACGATGGTCGCGGCCTTGTGGCAGAACCACACGGGTCGCCACTTCACTGATGGGCAGAGGAACTGCGCTGGCTGGGAACTCGGGGCGGCCTTCTTTTTATTTTTCGTCTCTGAACTTGACCGCGTCATAGTCATAGCTGGTCTGGCCGTCCCTCGCGCTGTAGATAAAAGTTCCTGGCCCATGTTGCCCTCGGTCATGGGGCCGGCCCGCGCGTCCCGAGTGTCGAGCCAGAGTGGGTCCTCGATGTGCCTGGTGCGCAGCTGGTCGGCTAATCGCCGCAGGTGGCCTGCAATGCTGCTATCGGAAAACAGCCGCACCATGGTGATGAGCAGGGCGCTGAAGACGGACACGTCGCCGATGACTGAAGACTAAATCAGCAGGGGCAGCGTAACCAAATTACTCCCTCAGCCCCCTGTTATGTTCAGCAGGCGGAGGCGGGGCCGCGCGCTGTCTCGCGCAGCGCGGGGGAGCGCGCCCGCATTCCGTCGGCTGCGCAGCGCGTTGCGAGCAGCTCTGGGCCGAACGCAGATCTGCACACCAGCGGGTGCAAGCGGCTCACAACGTCCAGCAAGTGGCGCGCACTTCGGCCATCGCGGCGGCGCTGGCCGAGGCGCATGAAGGCGGATCCTCACATGCCGATACCTGTCTCATCCCCCCTCCTGAATGGCCCGTCGCTGTGCGCGCTGAGTCGCCCCGCGCACTCCATGGCTGGAAATGCGGCGCTTGCCTTCACCTTCTGCATGCCGCCCGAAACCGCTGAGTTGAGCTGCGTCACATGTCGGATGATCAACTTGCTCTTGGCTCTCTGCAGGGCGACGATGCACGCTGCGACGCGGCGCAGGGCGAGAGAAGGCGTAGGCCGCCGCTCCCAGGAAGGGCGCGAAAAAAGTCTGAAAGCTGACCTCCGCTGGCTCGTCAGCCTCGGCATTGACCTGGTCGACGCGTCTGATCGGCATCGGAGCGTCGATGTAGTTACTTGCCTGCAGGTAGCGCCCGCCAGATTGCCCAAGCATGGCCGCAAAAGAAACCGAGCGGGCAGCAGCAGCAGCAGCAGCAGAAGCAGCAAGCGGTCGCGGCTGCGAAGCGCGAGAATGTGACGACGGCGAAGAAGACAAGCAAGTCGCTGTCTGGCGCGGCATGCACCGAGGTCGCCCCCTCCCTTAATGACCTCATCCATCCGGGGGCTCCAGATCATCTGGCTGGGGCCACTCACTATACCCAGGAAGCAACCTAACCTCTTCAAGGGCGCTAGTGGCCCTCCCCCCATGTTTAGGAATGGGGCGACTGGCGTGGCAGGGTTTTCGAAAAATGCAGAAATTGCCGGCCCCGGCCCCCCCGCAGGTGCGGCACCAGAAGAAGGCGCGGCACCTCATGAGACTGTGGGCTGGGTCCAGTGGGGCGCCCGTGACAGGCTTCACAGAAAATTCCTCTCGCGCCAGTTTGAACGCGGTGCTCAGAGGTGACTGCGGCAGCTTCAGTCTCTTCCTTCCGACCCTCCGCCCGAGCCTTGGCCTCATGCTGCCAATCTTGCCTCGATGAGGCTCCACCAATAGGTGGTGCATGCTCCGCTGCGTGGGCCGCCACTCGCCCTGACCGCCTTCGCGATGGGGTCGAGCACCCCTGCGCCAGCTGGCACGTCTCCTGCCGCCGCCCTGCCCTCGCCCATTGGCCCCGCCAGCTGCTTGACCAGCTGGGCCAGCTTGGCGACCTGGTCCCATGAAGGTGCCCCAAGACACACAAATAAATACACACAAATAAAATGACTCCCCATATTTTCCCATATTTTCTGGGTTTCTGTCTTCCCCCCACTTCCCATAGTTTCCCATATTTTCTAGGGAATCGAGGATTAATTGTGTCTGTGCGTTTCTTTTCCTCCTGATCCCAGAGATCTCCGGGGACGGTTGAGTCTGTCGGTGGTGCGCTGGAGCCGATACGGGTGCCGTCCTCCTGCTTAGCGTTGGCGAGGCCCTCCCGCGCCTGCTGCAGCACCTGCTGGGCCCCCACGACTTCCGTGGCTGTTGCGCGGGCTGCCTGCTGTGCTCGCTCTGCCCGCTGGCTGGCTTGGAGCACGCGGTGCTGGGCTGGAGCCGCGGCCTGCGGCATGTCCCGACTGGATTTGGGGCCCTCCGTGCCCGCTGCCCGAAGCCGCCGACGATGCTGGATCTTGTGCCGCTGGCTTCTGGAGAGCACTCCCGCGAGGAGTTCGCACCGGTCCTCCGCCACGAGAACCCAGGTCTCCCTTTGCTTGTCGCTGAGCACTCCCTCCGGGCTTGTCTGCCGCTGGTTCCCGACCTTGTTCGAGCCGCTCTGCGCCAGCGGACGTCTGGTCGCCTGCCCTGTCCCAAGGCCCACGCTCCACGCTGTTGGCGGCGAGGTCCAGGGGCTGGGGCTCCTCCACGCGCTGGGTCGTAGCCTCCGCAGTTGAAGCAGCGTTTCTCGTCTCCTCTGTTCCACGCGTTGCAGCCAGGTCAACGAGGGGTGACTTCGGGGGCCGTCAACTCCTGTGCCGAAGCACCCCGGACTTGACCAGAATGGCCAGGGTCCTCCTCCTCCTCCTGCTCCTTCTCCTCCCTCCTCCTCCCTGCCCTCTCCCTGTCCAACTCCTCCTCCTCCGCCTCCTCCTTTTCCTCATCCTTCTCCTCCTCATCATCCTTCTATTCCTTTTCCTACTTTTTCTCTTTCTCCTCCTCCTCCTCATCATCACCCTCCTTCTCCGCCTTCTGCCACTTGTCCTCCTTCTCCTCTTGCCCCTCCTTTTCCTCCTTTTCCTCCCTCTCTTCCTCCTCCTCCTCCTCCTCATTCTCCTCCTCGTCCTCCTCATCCTCCTCCTCCTCCTTTTCCTCCTTTTCGTCCTTCTTCTCCTCCTCCTCGTTCTCCCTCTCATTCTCCTCGTTATCCTCCTTCTCCTCCTTCTCCTCCTTCTCCTCCGCCTCATCCCCCTCCTCTTCCTGCCTCCTCCTGACCTGCTAATTCTCCATACTCCATCGCCCTCCGTCACCCGTCCCGCCCTCATCCCTCGGCTTCACGGAAATGCCACCACAAGCAAGAGCGACCTCAGCTTCAGAGAGCCGTGGAGGAGAGGAGCGGGGGGGGGGGGGGGGGGGGGCAACTCCGAGCGCTTAGGCCAGTGCTGGGGGAGCCCCTTGTGGGCCCGCACCACAGATCACTCTGACTCTGGAGAATGGTCACTCTCATGGAGGCCTCCCACATGGGGTCCGAGCAGATTGGGTCGGAGGGTCGCGCCGCGTCGCGAATGCATCGCCGATGCATCGGCGACGGCAGCGATGCATCGGCGCCGTCGGCGTGGGGAACGTCGGGCTCCACGGGCAGCCGCATCGCTGATCGATCGGCGATGCGCCGCGATCCTCCGACCCCGCCTGCGCTGGCCCCGCTTGGGCCCCCGCGCGCAGCCGAGGCCCCCCTCGCCTCCGCTGCCGCCCTGCCCGCGCCCGCCGGCCCAGGCCGCGCGCCGCGGCAACCCCGAGGCCGCGCCAGGCGGAGGGGGAGGAGGAGAAGCAGCGACGGCGGAAGGAGCGAGGCACGGGCGAGACGAGGAGGGACGTTGCCGAGCCCCCTGGGCGCGGCAAGCGCGCGAGGCGCGCGCGAGGCGGTCCCCGCCAGACGGGCAGGGGAGAGAGGAGGGGGAGGGGGCGAACCAACAGATACCAATTTTCGCTACTCCCCAGACCTCCCCCCGGGGTGCACTCCGGCCAGAGCTTCGAGACGAGTCCAGCGGTGGCGACGAGGGCCCACCAGGAGGCCCCAAAAAGGCACGACCTGCGCAAGGGCACCAACACCTCCTCTGAGGGGGCGGCACGAGAGCCCAGAGTCGAACCGATCAGCCGGATCGGCGATCGAAATGAATCGGATCGGCGTGCATCGGCAGCCAAGCCGGGAGAAGCCGCATCGGCAGACATCGGCAGGCTGGTAGGCCTCCAGCAAAGAATCGGCATCCACCTCCGAATCCCAAGCCGAATCGGATCGGAATCGGAGGCCATCGAAATCGAATCGAATCGAATCGGAGGACAGAGATAGACCTAGACGCAGTTTTGCTGGACTTCGGCTGTAGTTTGTTTCTCGTGTTGGCAGGGAGCTACAGGAAAAAGGTAGAGCAAAACGAAACACAAAACTCCGGCCGGGCAAAAGGGGGGGATAGCAAATGGGGTGGGTTGAGAAGCAGCCCACGTAGCTGATGTTCCCGGCGCATCCCGGCGCCGGAGGCGGCCATGCATCGAGGAATGGGCCCCTGGGCGGGGCCGAAAGCAGCTGCAGGCAGCACATCTCGTAACCCCCCCTCGCCCAATCCCCCCCCCCTTTCGTCCGGCCCGACCCCTCGCCAGGTCACCAGCTGCCGCTGCATCTGCAAAAAAAAAAATGGCGGCCGACTGTAGGCGGGCGCCCCTGTCCCGCCCTCGCCGGTCGCGCGCCGCGCGCGCTCCCTGGAGGCGGGACCGCGCGCGGCGGGGGTGCAGGGGCGAGGGGGGCGCAGCGGCGCAAGTGGAAGGGTGGGGGGGGATGCGGGGGCAGGAGAGGGCGAGTGGATTGCCATCGGAGGGAGGGGGGGCCATCGGCGATGGGGGGGGGGGGGGCGGGAGGGGGAGGGGGATGTGGAGCGAGAGGGAGATGGGGCAGAGTGGCGGGAGGGCCGGGGGAGGAAGTGGGAGAGAAGGAGCGAGAGAGAGAGAGGGAGAGAGAGAGAGAGAGAGAACACGCAACAGAAGGAG
Source organism: Prorocentrum cordatum (assembly GCA_963575745.1). Classification (NCBI taxonomy): domain Eukaryota; class Dinophyceae; order Prorocentrales; family Prorocentraceae; genus Prorocentrum; species Prorocentrum cordatum. The sequence continues at coordinate 132,904 of CAUYUJ010014638.1, read as the reverse complement.
GGGAAATTGGGGAGGGGAGGGAGGACGCGAGCAAACCAGATGCGGCTCGCGCCATACCTGACATCCGACCCCTCCCACAAATTCGTTCCCATTGCTCTCTTGTTGCTCCATCCGCCGACGTATGTCATAACGGTGTCATAGCGGTGTCATCGCGGACCTGCAGCTCCAACGAGGACACCATCGTGCCATGCAACAATCGGAAACAAGAGGCTGCGCACATTGGATGACGATGAGGAGGCAGCGGACGAGCAGGAGGATGAGGAGGCGGAAAAAGGAGGACGAGGACTGAGGACGACGAGGACGAACAACAGCAGCAGGACCTGGAGTTGAAGGCGCGGGAGGAGCAGGACTCGCCATCGCTCGGACGTCCATTCCCTTGCTTTGTTTCGGTGTCGTGCGTGGTTTTTTCGCCAAACGATCAAAGATGCTCCTCGATGATCCTCGCCGAAGGAAAAAAAGCACACGTCCGAGCGATGCCAAGAGGAGGACCCGAGAGGAGGAGGGGCGGTCTTAGGGATAGGCCCTCAGAAACTGAGGGAATCCTTGAGATCGGCATCGAGGTGAGGTGATGTCAAACATAGGAATAGGGATACGTTTCAAACTGGTAACATCAGCCTGGACGGCGGGAGCAAAGCGCCGATCCGAAGATGAGACCCACGCTGCAAAGGGGAGGCTACTCTGAGACACCAGACACAATCAGCACGTGTTGCATGTACCCCGACGGTCCGACGGATATGAGACCCGACATGAGCAAAAGCAGTGGTGCACGTGTGCGCGACAGTCGGCGACCGATGAGGTGGCGCCCGGGTGCCAGGACGCCAGGACGCTGGGACACCAGGATGCAGGGATGCCGGGATGCGAGGGATGCCAGGCTGCCCAGGTGCCAGGCTGGCCATCGCTCGGACGTCCATTCCCTATGTTTTTGTTCGGTTTCGTGCGTGGTTTTCTCCGCAGGATGATCCAGGATGCTCCTCAATAATCCCCGCCGAGATAAAGTGCACACGTCCGAGCGATACCGCAGGATGCCAGGCGGCCAGGCTGCCCAGGATGACAGCACGGCGTGATCCCGGGATGCCAGGAGTGCCAGGGTGCCAGGACGGCCGGCGGCCAGGAGGCCACGAGGCCAACGTCGCCAGGTCCCAGGATGCCCGTGCGACCTGGACGGCCCGTGGGACATGCGGGAACTACAGTCGGGGCATTGACCTCAGGACCGATAAATGCGTAACGAGGTTTTTTTCCCCATAAGTTAAACTCCGATGTCCCATGGAAAACCTCAGGAAAACCCAAGGAGCACTGTGAAGCAACTAAGGAACACGGAGCCCCTCCCAAACGAAAAGGGTTCCTTCTTCAGCGGCCCGACTGTATGGGACCTGTGGAAGAGTTGGGACCCGCACAGCCTGTGGGCCCTGTGGGGGCTGGGGAACATATAGGGGCCTTGTGCGTCCTGCGGGAGCCGTGGGACCAGTGCCACCCGTGGGGCGCACAGGACTCATGAGCCCCGTGGGGATTGCACGACCTGTGCTGTGCCCTCTTGCTCTCGGAAGCCTCTGGCCACACCGTGACGGGCCACTGCGCACCTGTCGAGAGGATGGAAGCAGATCGTGCTGAACCCTGCAACCGCGCCGCAGTGGTTCCGTGGCGTGCCGGCCGGGATACCTCGAGCAGCCTGCGCCCTCGGAGGCCGTGGCTTCCGCTGCGAAGGACGAAACGGGCGGGCCCATGTGGGTACGGAAGGGGCCCTGGGACACACACGCACACACACACACACAAACAAATAGCCACAAATAGCAGGATTCCCAATCTTTGACCCACATCTTCTGGGTGTTCGTCTCCCCCCCCCCACTTCCCATGCTGTCCCAGATGTTCGGGGGAAGCGAAGATGAATTGCGTCTGTGTGTTATTTCCCCTCCTGACGTGAAGAACCGCGATGTGGGAGGCGGCGCGCCCGTTCCCATGCTGTCCCATATGTTCGGGGGAAGCGACGATTAATTGTGTCTGTGTGTTTTTTCCCCTCCTGACGTGAAGAACCGCGATGTGGGAGGCGGCGCGCCCGTGGGGGGGGGGGGGGCGGCAGGCCGCCTCGCCCCCCCCCGCGGCTCGACGCGCCAAGCGGGCCCCGCGCGTGCCGGGGCGCCCCGGCGGGTCCCCAAAGGGCAGGCCCACCAAAGTGCTCCTCCTCCTCCTCCCTCCTCCTCCTCCTCCTCCTCCTCCTCCTCCTCCTCCTCCTCCTCCTCCTCCTCCTCCTCCTCCTCGACCACCCACGGCGATCGGGAAGATGTGGGGCCTGCCCCCGCGCAGCACCGCGGCTTCGGCACACCAGGACGCAGCAGAGCAGGAGCCCGCGCGCCCCCCCGTCGGAAGGAATGATAAACATGTGCTTCGAGAGCAGTTAACCAGCCTCGAGCGTATCACCATCCCTAAAATGGGCGAGCAAAAAGCGAGGACAATCTTAGGGACAGGCCCTCAGAAACTGAGGGAATCCTCAAGATCGGCATCGAGGTAAGATGATATCAAGCATAGGGGTAGGGATATGTTTCAAACTGGTAAGCAGTATGAATCTCCAGGAATTGACGAGGCGTCGTTCCGCCAGCTGGTGCCTCCACCCACGGCGGCGTGGCTTACAAGACAGTCGGCGATGCGATTGTCCTCGCGACCGTGCCATGAAGATGGGTTCCCCTGTCTCTGTCGCCGGGCACCAGCCAACAACAATCAACTCGAAGGTCTGCCCAGTGATCCTTTCAGACACCGGTGAGAGCCCAGGTGCATTCAACGGCACGTGCCCGCATGTCATTTCTGCTAGAATATGAAACAATTGCACATACGGTGGAACTCAATGTCCGGCTGTTCGTCCCCGTGCTGATCTGGACACCCATCCAAACTATGACGGTGTGTCTTGTTCCGCTGAGACAGTTGAAACCTGTGAGTCCTGTAGGACCTGCGCGACCTGTGGGGCGTGTGCGACTTGCGGGGCCTTGGGGAGCTGTGAGACTGTCAGAACTGCGAGGCCTATGGCTGGATGCCAGAAGGTGCCAGGAATTAGGGAGACCAACAAAAAGACATAAACATACAAACTCGGAGGTCCGCGCGGATTTCTCGGATCGGCGCTCGACCGCCCTCCCTGGCGCGCGGAGCGCGCCAGGGGCGGCGCCGGAGGCGCCGCCGTGGGACCCCAGCGCCGATCCGAGAAATCCGCGCGGACCTCCGAGTTTTTATGTTTATGTCATTCTTCGTTTCCCAAAAGTTGGCTATAGACGGCTCGGGATATTCGAAGCCAGTCCCAGCAGTGGAGTTCTGGGAGCACGAAGAGACCGAAGTGGTTTACAGTTGGCTCTGGAGGAATGGAGCTCTGGAGTCACGAAGAGCCCGAAGTGGCCCACACTTGGCTCGGGGCAGGCGAAACCAATGCCGGGAATAGAGTTCTGGCGACTCGATGATCACAAACCCTGTGCGTTTCGCAGGGCAGGCCGATGGCCGCCTCAGATTAGTAACCGGAAACGCGGGGCCCATAGTGAGGAGGCTCCCGCCTGAGACTTCCTCCCAATCCCGTCAGTCAAGACCGGGAATGGAGTGTGACGGTGATGGGATGACAGTAACGATGAGGGCAACAATGTGATGGTGATGGTGATGTTGATGGTGACGAGTGTGAAAGGAGGAGAGGAAGAGGTGCTCTTTCATGCGCGGGGGCGACCAGAGAAAACAATAACCCCACGTAGAATGATGGGAACAAAACCAATGTTCTTAAATCCTGTGTAAAAACAGGAGAGGGCCGGATATTTTCTGGTCAGAATCAGAGGAGACAGGAACGATTTATTCATACGGTGCATTTGTATAGGAGAGGTGAGAGGCGGGAGAGAGAAGGCTGGGAGTGGAGGGGAGGGAGGAGAGGAGATTTGAAGAGAGAGGAGGGAAGACAAAAGAAAAACCCAGAGTGAGGAAAAGGAGGGGGTAGGAGTGGGCGCATCCCCGAAGGGCTGCTCCCTCCTCTCCTTGACTGGCTGGATATGCCGACTGAGTAGAGAGGACCTGCTCTGCCCCCCTCGCCTGGCCGAAGCGAACCGAAACAGCCCAAGACCCTCCGAGGCCAAGCGAGGCTGTGCGAGGCCACGCGGAGGCTTCTTGGATCGGCGCTGGGCCCCCTGGCGGCGACGCTGGCGCCGCCCCTGGCGCACGGAAGGATCGGGGAGACGTAAGACTCGGGTACGGGGGACTCGGGTTGGCCCGACGGGGCCATCATGAAAATGACGAGACCCACTCCGTACTTTGACGCATCCCGCTGCAAACACCCCGCGAAAACCAAATCCGGGACGCGCTCGTCAAAAAGCGTCGGCAAGCCCGAGTCCCGGCGTACTCTAGTCTTACGTTTCCCCGACGGGAGGGGGTCCATCGCCGACCCGAGCTTATGCGTACGTGAGCCTTTTTGTTGCTCGACCTGCCCCCAGTCGCGGTGAGAGCCGACGTCGCGCAACGATGCAGCATCGTGCAGAATCACGGCTGGAGCCCCGACCGCATTCTTCAGCAGGTCCCGATCCGAGAAGCTCCCGGGGCCCGAAACGGGGCAAAAACGCCTGGAGTGAAAAAAATGCGACGCCCATCTATGTATAGATCTATATATATATATACATATATATATATATATATAAATATATATGTACATACATACATACATACATACATACATACATACATACACACATACATACATGCATGCATGCATGCATGCATGCATGCATGCATGCATGCATGTATACATACAGACAGACAGACAGACAGACAGACAGACAGACAGACAGACAGACAGACTGACAGACAGACAGACAGACAGACATACATATACACCTACATGTATAAGAAATCCGCGCGGCCCTCCAAAAGCTTGGGTGAGTGTCTTCTTCCCTCCCTCGAGCGAGCACTGCCCCCCGTGAGCCCAGGGGTGACGACAGTGGGGGATAGGCTCGGGGCGGACCGCGTCGACCCCCAAACGTCCGCTTCGTCGCCGGGGAGCCTGGCAGCCCGTCCGCCCTGGGCACCGAAATAAATCAAAAAAAAAAATAAATCTATAAAAAAATAAGCCAATATTAAGACAATAAAAAAATTCAAAAAAAATTAAGAGGACTTAAACAAAGAAAAAAAAAGAAAAACGAAAAAAAAAATATGAAAAAAAAAAACAAAAAAGAAAGAAAAAAAACGAAAAACAAAAAACACGAAAAAAACAAGAACGCAAAAAAAAAAAAAGAAAAATAAAAAATAACAGGTGCAAAAAACAAGAAAAGAAAGACTCAACATATAAACAAAGCCAAAAAAAAATTCATAAACGAAGAAAAAACTACGGCAAATACCATAAAAAAAAAAAAAAAAAAAATAGAATATATAAAACAATTAAGACTAATAGAGAAAACAAAAAGCCTGCCGCCGCTCCATCGTCGATGAATCACCCGGCACTCCGATGAAGGGGCCCTGGGACACACAAATAAATACACACAAATCACAAGATTCCCCATATCTTCGTATGTCTTCTGGGTTTTTGTGTTACCCCCCACTTCCCATGTTTTCGCATATTTTCCTGGGAATCGACGAATAGTTGTGTCTGTGTGTTTTTTCCCCTCCTGAGAATCACCCGGCACTCCAAGCCAATGGCACCACCCCTGACCCACTCTCGGGGGCGCGCATGTCCCCCCACAGGCAGGCGGATTCTGACGGAAGAATCGAAACAATAGAGCAATACCTGGAAATGTCCCCCAGAAAAATCAAAAAGTCATCCCCAGGCTATTTCTTTGCTACGTTTGAATACTCCCCCTGTTGACGGACAGGCCCTACTGAAACCTACTCCGACCCCATCGGGGAAGCCTACACGCAGACTCCCGCCCTAAAGTCGGGGGCGCGCAAACATGGATTAGCGATCTCTGGATCTGGCGCGCGGCCGCCAAATCCATGTAATTATCGGAGGAGGTGCCCTCCCCAAGAATGCGGCCGGTGCAGCCCCGTTCGGAGGCGGAAGTCCGAGATTTCCCGTGGAAACGGGACCCACCCGTCGCTAATCCACGCCCCCTCAGTCCATGTTTGCGATCACCTGATCAAAGCCAATGAACCCACCCCTGACCCACTCCCCCCCGTCCTTCCTCCCCCTGGTTTTCCCCCGCTGCGCGCCCAGCCGTGCACATGGAAACTGACGCCCCCCCCAGTCAGCGAGGCCAGCCTGCTGTCGCGAACGCTTGCGCAACAATGCGCTCTCGAAGCCTAGGGAATTCACGTGTAGAGGAACGAACAACAAATGCGGAAGCATAACATTAGTGAAAAAGGCCTGGGACCGAAACCGACGGACCTGGACCCGCAAGAATTCACGGCCGCGGCGCCCTCTCGCGAACCGAAAACGACCAGTTCCTCAATCGACGCGTCGGGGTAGGAGGTCGATCCACCTCCGAAACATCTGGGTCCGCGCGAAGATCTTGGACGGGCGCTGGACCCCCCCCCTCCGCGGCGCGCGGAGCGCGCGGGCGAGGTCAGGGGGGGGCACAAGGCCTGAGAGCTCCGCGCAGACCGACGCGACGCTGCGCATGCCGCTCCCCGTCCTTCTCCTGGCGCTCTCGGCGCCCACGAAGATCACTCCCGCGTGCGCCTCCTTTCCGCTCCCCCTGGCTCCGCGCCCTCCGCGAGGCCGCTGGCCTCGTGCGACGAGCGTCCGCACCGCGCACGCTCTCGCGACCCTCGGAAATTCCAGTGCACGTGCGTTTTGGCGGCGCGCACAAGGGGGTGGGGGGAGGGGGGAGGGCTTCTTAGAAGCAAGCTGCTTCTTAGAAGGCGCCGGCCTTACATCTATAGATAAGGCCCGCGCCTTCTGAGAAGCAGGGGTGCTTCTGAGAAGCCCCTCCTCCCTCCCCCCACCCCCCTCTGCGCGTGGCTGTGCGCTCCTCGTTCGCTCCGACCCGTCCCCGACCAGGCAGCTCGGGAGGCCCTTCCCCGCGGGAGGAGGCGGGGGGGGGTCGCCGACGCGGGGCGGAGGGAGGGCGGATGCCTCACGTGCTTTCCTCGTTCGCTCCGACCCGTCCCCAACCAGGCAGATCGGGAGGCCCTCCCCGTGGGAGGAGGCGGGGGGGGTCGCCGAGGCGGGGCGGAGGGAGGGCGGATGCCTGCGCGGCCACGTACGCCTCGCCCCAGCGCTCCTGGGCGCCAACGGCGGGGTTCTCCTCCTCCTCCTCCTCCTCCTCCTCCTCCTCCTCCTCCTCCTCCTCCTCCTCCGGCCTCCTCCTCCTCCTCCTCCTCCTCCTCTTCCTCCTCCATCCACCTCTGAACCTCCTCTTCCTCCTCCTCCTCCTCTTCCTCCTCTTCCTTCTCCATCCTCCTCCTCATCCTCCTCTTCCTCATCCTCGTTCTCCTCGTTCTCCACCCTGCATCCTCCATCCTCCTTCCTCCATCCTGCTCCTCCTCCTACTTCTCCTCCTCCGCCTCCTCTTCCTCAATCCTCTCCTCTCCTTCCTCTCTTCTCTTGCTCATCCTCTTTCCACTCATCCCCTTTATCTTCGCTCCTCCTCGGCGGACCACCCGGCGTGCCGGTAGGGAAGGCCTGGCGGTTCGCCCCAGACCTCCCCTTGCTATAGACCGCGAGGCTTGAAGTTCCCCAAAAGCCACAATAATTTACGGTATGTCGATTTCAAATTGCGACCCTCGCCGTAGCGCCGCGCACATTCGCCTTCAAATTCAAACAGCTTTAAAGATACAAACGGGAAAGTTTTCAAAACGTATCTCTCGCCCGAAACCTTGCAATTTCATCTTAAAACGTGCGTTGAGGGCGATCCTTGTTCAACATGCACTTCTGGCCTGAGCGCCGCGCATATTCCTGTTCAACATGAAGCACTGGCACCATCGCTGCGCACTCTGGCTTCAAAAATTGTCAACCGTTGCGCGGATGGAGAAAATGACGTTCGCCTCAGCACCGCGCCCTTTTCGTCATAAAAGCTTCCAGCAGCTCCACGACGCCAAGGCGTCTCCTTGTCAAAAGTGAAGTCCATTTGAGATGTCTTCCGCGCTCATGCACAAACACCTAATATGTCCCAACAGTTACACTAATGGAGTCGGTACTCTCGCTTGAGACTCCCTCACGCGTTTTGGCAAATCCATGTACATGTTTGAACATGTGGACGGATTAAAACCACATGTGTTTACAACACGTGGTTCTCGCTGGACACTTCGTTGGACTTGATGATCTACGTCGACGCCATCATTCCAGCACAGATCATAGATGTAAGGTTCTTGTCAAATCGGGGCTCTCGCAAAAATTGCAGGACCCTGGGATGCCGACACTCCACGGGCCCACATAGCGCAGCGAAATATTCATAACCATCCTCCTCATTCTCATCCTCCTCCTCCTCTCTGTACTCCCCCCTCTCTCTCCTCACTCCATTTCTTCACTCCACCTCCCCCATCTCACTCCTCACTCCTCCCCCCCTCACTCCTCCTCCTCACTCCTCCTCCCCCTCCTCCTCCTCCTCCTCCTCCTCCTCCTCCTCCTCCTCCTCCTCCTCCTCCTCCTCCTCCTCCTCCTCCTCCTCCCCCTCCTCCTCCTCTCTCCTCCTACTCCTCCTCTCCTCCTCCTCCTCCTCCTCCTCCTCCTCCGCCTCCCTCCCTCCTCCTACCGCCTCCTCCTCCGCCTCCCCTCCTCCTCCTCCTCCTCCTCCTCCTCCTCCTATCCTCCTCCTCCTCCTCCTCCTCCTCCTCCCTCCTCCTCCTCCTCCTCCTCCTCCTCCTCCCTCCTCCTCTCCTCTCCACCTCCTCCTCCTCCTCCTCCTCCTCCTCCCCCTCCTCCCCCTCCTCCCCCTCCTCCCCTCCTCCCCCCTCCTCCTCCCATCCTCCACCTCCTCCTCCTCCACACTCATCCTCCTCCACCTCCTCCTCCTACCTCCTCCTCTCCTCCTCATCCTCCTCCTTCCTCCTCCTCCTCCTCCTCCTCTCCTCCTCCCCTCCCCTCCTCCTCCTCCTCCCTCCTCCTTCCTCCTCCGCCTCCTCCTCCTCCTCCTCCTCCTCCTCCTCTCCACTCCCTCCTCCTCCGCCCTCCTCCTCCGAGGGGGCAGAGGAGGCTTGGCGGTACAGCGTTACAGCATCACGAGAGGTCCAGCCGAGCAGCACGCACAGAGGCACGAGCACAGCTCAGATGCCGGCCCAAAGAGAGAATTGGCGGAGGTGTCGCCACCCTGCTCGTCGTGCCCCTCTGCCCCTCCACCCTCGCACCGCCGAGCGGGATGGTGGACACGCCGTGCGCCGTGCCGGCGTCGGGCGAGGGGGACGCCCCCGCCTTACCCCGTGCGAGCGGGCCTGCCTTCCCAAGGAGGAGGAGGAGGAGGAGGAGGAGGAGGAGGAGGAGAGTAGGAGGAGGGAGGAGGAGAGGAAGGAGGAGGAGGAGAGGAGGAGGAGGAGGAGGAGGAGGAGGAGGAGGAGTGAGGAGGAGGAGGGGGTGGAGGAGAGGGGGGGGGGAGAGGAGGGAGGAGGAGGAGAAGGAGAGGAGGAGGAGGAGGAGGAGGAGAGGGAGGAGGAGGAGGAGGAGAGGAGAGGCGGAGGAGGAGGAGGAGGAGGAGGAGGAGGAGGAGTGGGAGAGGAGAGGGGGGAGGAGGAGGGGGGGGAGAAGGAGGGGGAGGAGAGGAGGAGGATGAGGAGGGGAGGAGAGGGAGGAGGAGAGAGGAGGAGGAGGAGGAGGAGGAGGAGGAGAGGGAGGAGGGGAGGGGGATAGTAAAAAAAAAGAGAGGGGGGAGAGGAAGGGTGGGAGAGGAGGGGGAGGAGGAGGAGGAGGAGGAGGAGGAGGGGGAGGGGAGGAGCGTGGATGCGGACAATGATGCCGACAGGGCATGCGGCTGCACGTGCACGGGCACGCGCGTAGCTGGTGCCTGCGTAAATCAAACACCGCATAACATCGGACTCGATTGGACAGGGCACGCGAGAGGACACAAGACCCTTCCGAGACCCACATTGGCATGGGGGATGTAGGACGCATGGGCCGCGAGGCACAGGACATAAGGGTACCCAATGGTACATTTGACTTGGCAGGATCGACATTCTAATCTGGGCCAACTGTAGAGGAAGCCGTGCAAAGGGCACGGAGAGGTCACGTGCACGTAGGCGCGGGCGCGGCCGAAGGTGTCGTAAACGTAGACCCAGTGGACAGATAACGCAACGCCACCCTAAAGAAAACCTAGAATGCATACGCAAGGAAGACGCAAAGACACAGAAAGCGAATACTTATGTGGATGTGTATACATGGATGTCGATATGGAGGCGGACGAAGATGTAAACATGAACTTGGACATGATTGCGGATGTGTGCGGATGTAAACGTAGACGTGGATACGGAGAGATCCTACGTGAGCACAAGCGTACATGTAACGCACGTGTATGTGCATGTTCTGATGTCGGTGTGCGACCGATCCCTCCCAGCGACAGCTGGATGCAAGCAGGGAGCCTCGCGCTGGGCGGGCGACAGTACGACGGCAACAAAGACGACGACGATGACCACAATCATCGTTGGACAAGATCAGCCAGCGTCGAATCGGGCAATCGGATCGGATCGGAATGTGCCTCGGAGCAAGCCCGCCCAGCTCGGCATCGAAACCGAACCCCGGTCGGCCGTGCCAGCCAGCACAACAGGAGCCATGCGAGCATCGGGCCGCATCGGATCGTCGGCACACCAGAACGGACTCGGATCGAGCCAGCAAGAATCGACATCGAATCGGATCGAGATGGACTCTGCTGGACGACCTCGGCTGCGCCGTGGTCCACGACAACGGAAACGACGACGGCGGCGGCGACCGCGGCGACGACGACAGCAGCGCCGCGCCGCGACGACGACGAGGACTACAATGACGCTGAACGACCTCGACGACGCGGTCGTCGACAAGGCCGAAGAAGACGGCGACGGCGGTGGAGCAGAGACCGACCGTCCCGGCATTCCTATAAGCCTACCACGAAATGTTCTTAGCACCCAAGAATGTTCTAAGAACAAAAACAATGTTCTTAGAACATAGACCCGATGTGTTAAACCAAGACGGCCCCGGCCAGACACAGAAGGTTCTTACAACATCATTTGGTGGGCCCGAAGGCGAGCCAGGACGCTTGGCCAGTGCTTGAGACCTCGACGACGACGTCGTCGTCGACAAGGACGCAGAAGACGGCGACGGCGGTAGAGGCCTCCTGGATGGGGTCGGAGTAGATGGGGACAGGCGGTCGAGCCGCATCCGCGATGCATCGGCGATGCATCGGCGATGTATCGGCGATGCATCGGCGATGCATTGGCGATGCATTGGCGATGCATCGTCGACGTGGGCGATGCCTCGGCGACGTCGACGTGTTGCAAGTCGGGCTCCACATCGAGCCGCATCGGCGATGCATCGGCGATGCGGCGCGATCCTCCAACCCCATCTACTCCGCCCCCATCCGGGAGGCGTAGATTTCGGTCGGTCCTGTCCCCCTACAAGGGGGTTTTGGACGAAAAATTTAGAATACAAACAGAAATCCGCAAAAATAGTCAGAACATGTGCAAAACAAATCGCCCCCAGACTACTTTCTGACTGCTCTTGAGCATTCCTCCCGTAGAGGGACAGGCCCGACTTCAGCGCAGACTCCATCCTCCAGATGCGACCCCACCTGGGCGGCCTTTGGGCGTGGCTTAATGGGGGGGTCACAAATGGGGGGGTCAGAAAAGGTCCCCTTTCGTGCCCCTTTCGGGCCCCTCCGGAGCCCCAGGGGGCTCGTTGAGGTACCGTTTGGGTACCTTTTCGGACCACCCGCGACAGCCCCCCATTTGTGACCCCCCCACTACGCGGCGCCCAAGGCCTGGAGGCGGGGGCTCCTCCATGCGGGCACGGTACGCGGCGGTGTCCCTGGCGGCGCCGCGGCACGCTCCCGAGGCCCCCGGCACGCGGCAGCCGAGGGGTCGGCCCCGGCGCGACGACGGGCCGCCTCCGGCCGCCCCCAAGGGCTCCTCCTCCTCCTCCTCCTCCTCCTCCTCCTCCTCCTCCTCTCCTCCTCCTCGGCCATCTCCTCCTCCTCCCTCTCCTCCTCCTCCTCCTCCTCCTCCTCCTCCTCCTCCTCTTCCTCCTCCTCCTCCTCCTTCCTCCTCCTCCTCCTTCCTCCTCCTCCTCCTCCTCTCCTCCTCTCTCCTCCTCCTCCTCCTCCTCCTCCTCCTCCTCCTCCTCCTCCCCTCTCTCCTCCTCCTCCTCCTCCTCCTCCTCCTCTCCTCCTCCTCCTCCTCCTCCTCTCCTCCTCCTCCTCCTCCTCCTCCTCCTCCTCCTCCTCCTCCTCCTCCTCCTCCTCCTCCCTCTCCTCCTTTCCTTTTCCTTTTCCTCCTCCTCCGCCGCCTCCTCCTCCTCTCCATGGCAGCGCACCCCATGGAACGCCGCCCTCTCTGGGCCTCCCGCGCCCCAAGGGCCCTGCTTCTTGTAGTGGGGCGCTTCGCGGTGGCGGACGCTGCCCGGCGGCCGGGCCGCCCCATGCGCCTGCCCCCGGAAGCGACGCGGCAGACAAGAGAGGCAACATGGTGGGAAGCCGCGTCTCTCGAGGCGGATCGATCTACGGGCCATAGGGCTGGGGAGCGGGCGCAAACGCCCGGCTCGAGGACGTCTAAACGCCAGGGCCTCAGGGTGATGTCGGCGTCTTGACTAACCCGGGAAGGTTTTAGACCCCCCAATGGGGGGGTAACGAATTATACTTGTTCGCGGCGGCCTTACTCAAGGACGGGGGTCCCACCAACAAGGGGTAACTAATTATGCTTGTTCCGCAGCACCGGCGGCGCAACAACGACGACGACAGGTACGACTCGGACTACGACGAAGGGGAGGAGGAGGAGGAGGAGGAGGAGGAGGAGGAGAAGGAGGAGGAGAAAAGGCGGAGGAGGAGGAGGAGGAGGAGGAGGAGGAGGAGGAGGAGGAGGAGGAGGAGGGGGATCAGGAGGGGGAGGCGGAGGACGAGGAGGAGGAGGAGGAGGAGAAGGAGGTCTTGGGACCAGCCCAATCCACCGCCGAAAGAACAGAGGGGGGGGCAAAACAGAATACACTTAGCGGTTATAGGGCGGTGCGCGCGCGCTGCGACGCCGACGCGCCGCCCCTTGGTTCAGAACAGGCGGAAGCGCTTCGCAGGATCGCCAGGCTCGGGGGCGGCCGCGGGGCCGAACGGGAAGCAACACCGCCGGGGGGCGAGGAGGGCGCAGCGGCGGCAGCGGCCCGAGGGGGGGAAAGAGCGCGAACGGGCAGGGCACGCGCCGCGGGAGGCCTGCCGACGGCACCTCAGGGCACGGGCTGCCTGTTGGCGCAAGCGGGCTCTGAAGAAGTCTGGCCCCCGAACTCCTGGCGTTGGTCTCTGTTCCACGTCGGGCGTGGCCGCCCATTTTCGAAACCACGGGACCATTTCAGATCGATCTGGCTCGGACAACGACGCAAAAAGGATAGGGTGTGGGGCCCACCCAATCACTCACAAACCATACGCCATCCAGCGCGCGGGCAGGACAACACATTCAAACAATCGCACTCGGGAAATGGCCAAACGTCGCTTTAGCTAAGTAGAGCCAGAGTAGGACGACGACGACGGCGCAGGCCTAGACATGGCAATGGGCAAGGAATATACGAATGGGGGCGCTGACCCGGGAAAGGGTTGCAAACAAGCCACATGATATATGATATGCCACTGCGCGCGCGTGAATTAGAGGAGGGGGAGCCGTCGTCGTCGTCGATCTGCATAGGAATCCCAATCCAGCTAGCCAAAGCCATTGGCTTACAGGGAACCGCGGGGCCTGGGCATGCCCAGGGGGCTTTTAAACCATTGAAGGGAACGCAAAGCCTGGTGCCGCCGCTGTCGCGCGCGCAGCGCAAGCGATGGCACCGCGGCGCGGGGGTACCTCGAAACAGTTCGCGGGCGCGTCCCCGCAATCTGGCACGCCGATGAAGGGCTTCCAGCCTATCTTCCCAAGGGGCCGTGCTGAGGGAGCGGAGAAAGACGAGGGAGGGAACCGACGAGGACCGAGGAAGGGAAGAGTCGGGGATGAAAACCTGGTTTACGCTGCTGTATGCTCTTCTAAGATGGGCTATCCTGCGGCTGCTGCTCGCTGCCTGCTGCTCATGTGTTTTTCGTGCATCACTTCTGCTTCGACGCGTAGGCCACCCTCCCGAGCGGAGCCTTCCACGGCAACTTCTGAATCCCGGCCGCTCCCACGCGCAACGAAAACAACCGATTTACCGCCACGAGAGTGAAGCCGTGCTTGGCGTTGAGCTCGAGTGGGTGATATTTGTGCTGGGCGATCTCTGCCTCCTGCTCCATCGCGAGGGCGACTGGCCACTGGCCCTCGAGGCGGCACGACAGTCGGATCTGCGGGTTGGCTCCTGCCTTGCTTGCATCTCTGGGGCCCTGCATGTCACGCGCCAGTCCTCGACGTCCGCGGGAGAGAATTCCGCTCTGGCGGCGTCTAGCCTCCTGAGCACCAAGAAAATGCACTGAATGTCGTCGTTCGTGCCCTCGGTGGACGAGTTCGCCAAACTGTTGAGCGTGGCTGCGGCCGCGTGAAGACGAGGGCTCCCGCATTTGCGTTATGAGCCTGCTTCTCTGACGAGGCCCTCGCACTTGTTCGTCGCCTCCTTCATGGCCAAAAACATGGAAGCCCGCGGGGTCCTCGAAGTGGATGTGGGATGCTGCCTGTTCCCGCATGCGGACATCGAGCTGCAGCAGCAAGCGCTTCTCTTGAGACGGTCCTGCTTTGCCGCTGCCCTTGGCCTTTTTGGTGCTCGGGGCCTTGCCCCCCTCCGCTTTCTCGACAGAGGCCAGCCCCTTCGACGGCAATGGCGACGTCGCGGTTCCCGGTGGTCGGCAGAATACGAGCATCAACTAGCTGCTGGCCAAGCAAATCAGGAATTTGATCCGTGGAACGGCACAGCGGACAATCAGCGATATTGCGCGATACCCAACTGGGAGCACGCGCAGGGAAATCCGACACACATCTACGGCAACGAATAACCGCAGCTAGAAGCCACTGCGCAATGGACCTGTCTGCAACATTGCTCTGACACAACATGCAGTAATTCGACGGAGTGGCGACGAAGGGGGTGGGATTTGCGGAGCAGACCTGCCGCGAGATGGTTTCTGTATCATCGCGCCCTCTCGCGCACATGCGGACGCAGCGTGGAAGCATACTCTTGTTGTCAGGAAATGTTTCTGCACAGGCTGGGCGTTCGACGTTAAGCTGAGGCCGGGACCCTGGCGGCAATGGGGTGGGCGCCCCCCAACAACCCCCGCCCGAGGAGACCACGGGGGGGCGAGGGTCCTCGACAATTCCCTCGATCTCAGCTCAGATCGTACATTCTTTTGATCAAAACAAGCTTCTCCCTGGCATCCCCAGAACCGATTCAACAGGGATCCCTCTGAATTTCAATTCGCCCAGGCCCCTTCTGATGTTCCATGGAGCGCTGAAGATCCTGCCAAAACTATTTCAGCCAAGCAAGTGCCGCGGGGAGGAGTCGTCCGTTCTCGTCAACCTCGAGGTTACGTCTCTCATACTTCCAACGGCCTACAAGGGCTGCTACCACCTGCGCGTAGTCTCTCTGGCGTCGAGAGATGTCCTGAAGCCATCCAAGCCTCCTGATGCGCAGCTCTGTGAACAACGCGCCCATCCGGAGGTGTTTCTGCACCCCCTGGTTCGACGGAGCTCGGATCTGCTCTTGCTGTCTAACTGCGCGCCGGCCTCTGACGACGACTCTCGCGAACTTGAAGACGACCTTGTGACGGGGGTCCAGGGGCTGCTCTGTGAAGGGGCTGCGCATGTTCAACACGAAGGCTTCTGGACCCGAAGGCGCCGCGTTGAGGATGAGCCCTGGGAAGAAAATGCCCTTGAACCTCATGGAGCTATTGGGGGTGGTCCAGAACTTCCCCATCTTGTGTCCGGCCGCTTTAAGGGCCCGCATACAGTACTTCTCAGCCGAGAACCCATCGTTGAAATGCTGGCGTCGTCCAAGGTAAGTAGCATCTGCCCAGACCAGCCTTCGAGGGGGATCTTGTGTTCATGGAAGTTCCTGTCGAGGGCCCCTGCGGTCATACCAGTTCCTTGGACGATGTTCATTTGTTTCCCGACGTTGTGGGCCCCATCCGTTCTCTTGATGGATGTTGCCAAACATGGTATGGTCCCAGTGGTCAACGGCTGACACGCGCCCTGCGTTCGCACCCACAATCTTGCAAATCACGTCGTCCACGAAAACCGACGTGGCGAGGTCGATGTGGAATTATGCCCTCAATGCTGTCGGCAGCGTAGTGCGTGGCGCTCCCTGCCACGGATCCCGATTCATGGTGTCGATCATCTTCTGGGCGTCTGAGTCGTACGCGGCGACGAAGTGCTTGGTGGCGCATGGTCTCCAGGTAATATTCCACTCTGGCTGGCCAGATGTCCGCTGCGCACTCCGCCGTCGATCGCGAAAGTGTTCTTCAGGATACGCTGTGTCCACTCGATCGTCTCGAGCAAGCTCATCAGCAGCGCTCTCGGCGACAGATTTGCGAACGCAGTAGTGTGAAATGCTGGTGTCATGAAACCGAGTACTGTGATGTATTCCAGCTCGTCTCAGCCTGGCGGAGCCGCACATCTGTGCCAGCATGGTGTCTTCTCTTCGGTGCCGTGGGGTGCCTCCATGCGCCCAGTACGGGAATCTCGAATTCTGTTCATGATCGATCTGAACAACGAGTGACCAAGCCCGCAAAAAATCATGATCGGGCCATTGCCCATCTGTGTTCAGCTTGTAACTGTGCTTCGGCAATCGACAACACTGAGCTTGACGCCACGCTGCCAGTGTTCGTCCCACTTACCTCATGGTGAGGCACAACATGTAAAAACATCGTTCGAAGTGCGGTGCCGGGCGAAAGGG
>CAUYUJ010014638.1:101037-111037 GCA_963575745.1 Prorocentrum cordatum | reverse complement strand
CGCCGAGGCTACCACACGTGTGAATTGCAAACAGCACGAGAGGCGGGCGGGTGTCGCGCCTCCCAGAGCACAGTCACGTTAAGCGGCTTGGAAGTCGAAAAAGGGACCCAGAAACACTTACAATTCAGTGGCGACCTCGGGAAACTCCCACTCAGGAGTCTTCGCAGAGCAACCCACAATCCAAAAGACGATTCAGATTCGACGGGTACTGCTTCAGACAGGTGGTACGGTAGCTGGACCCTTCCCTCCCAACCGCCGCCAGGTGACCCCCTGGGTGATTGCACCTCCCGCATCCGTTCCAACACTTGGTGAGCCTTGAAAGACTGGGAGCGCTCAACTTGAGCAAACGAGTCGGCTTCGGATGCTGCGAACCGAACATGCACTGATCTGCCCTGGCAGAACAAGAGACAGGCGACGACGTGATCCAAGCAAACGCCAGCAGCCTCAAGCTGGAGGCAGCCCCGCTTCTCTTAAAAACTTCTGGGTGATCCATGATACCATGCACACTGGACTCCATGCAGCAACAAGGAAGCGGGCTCAAGTCCTGAGAAGCTCGTCGCCGACTGCGAATCGCATCCGCTCCGAGGCTTACGGACCCAGGACACCCCGCGGACGTTCCAGGGACAACATGAGAATAGGCCCGCGATGGCCCTCGATGGGGACACACGCAGCCGTGGGCCAGGTCCCATAGAGGGGGGGGGCGTGTTAGAGCGATAGTTCGGCGTCCCAATGCCCTCTTGGACCGTCTTGGAGGCCTCTTGGGACCCTTTTCATATGTCTGGGGATGCCTTGGGCCGTCTGGGAGCGTCCCGTCCCTGGCGGCCCGGTCCCCCCCTCATGCGCTGTCGGGGGCCCGGTCCCGGCCCCCCCGGCCTCGTGCCAAGGTATTATGTATGTATGCATGCATGCATGGATGGACCGAGGGACGGACGGAAGGATGGGTGGATGGATGGATGTGTATACAAATATGGTATAGTCTGTGAAGTAGATACTAACAGACTATAGAGGTGCCATCACAGAGCCTATACTGAAAGAGTTCTGAACACGCGCGCGTCAACCCTGCGGCGCCGATCCACACATAGTAGAAGCATGCAAGGCGATTCCAACGGGCGGGCTCGAGAAGGCACCCTAAGCCTTCGGTCGCATCCTGGTGCTCGGAAGGCCTTTTGGAAGCTCCTGGAGACCTCCGGAATTTCCCAGTCGGGGGGCGAGCAGGGGGGCGAGCAGGGGGGAATAGACGAAGAAACAAACTGCACGGACATAAACTGTTGGATGTCCAGGCAGATTTTTTGGACGGCGCTGAGCCCCCGCCCTTGCGCGCAGATCGCGTCAAGCGGACCCAGCGCCAGCCCAAGCAATCCGCGTTAACCTCCTCCCTTCTCCATCCTCCACCCTCATCCCTCGTCGTCGTCGTCGTCGCCGTCGTCGTCGTCCCTCTCCTCATCCTCCTCCGCCTCCGCCTCCTCCTCCTCCTCCTCCTCCTCCTCCCCCTCCTCCTCCTCCTCCTCCCCCTCCTCCTCCTCCTCCTCCTCCTCCTCCTCCTCCTCCTCAGCCCCATCCTCTGGGATAATGGCTCCAGATAGCGGCGATGGCTGGCAAGATGGCCCAGGATGGGCCGCGACACTGCCCCAGGAGACCCAGCTGCGAGTGCCCCGGATACGACCCGGAGGTGGCGTGGATGCATCCGAGGAGGGAGCAGGAGAAGGGGGGCGAGAGAGGAGGACGGGGAAGGGGGGAGGGGAAGAAGGGGTGGAGTGGGAGATGTGGGAGGGAGATGGAGGGTAAGGGATCTGGAGGAGAAGGACCAGAGAAGTCTGGGAGGAGACTGCGGAGCAGCGGGAACGAGGAAGCGGGGCTGGGCAGGGGGGGCAAAGGAGAAGCGGGAGGGCCACGGAGGCGAGGCGGGTAGGAGGGGAAAAGCCCCGCTCCTCCGGCGCCGACCGCATGTCGCCCTCGAGGAAGGGGTCGCACCGCCCCACGCAGATGGGCGTGTCGGCGCTCGCGCGGGCCCAGGCCTGGGAGCGCCGCCGCCGTCGATGTCTGCGAGGAGGAGGCCCGGCGCAGGCGTGGCTCTGCGCAGGCAGGGCTGGGACGCCCCGCATCGAGAAGTCGGATCGGCCCCTGCATCAGATCGGGCCACATCGTCGCGGAGTCGGCATCGGGTCGGATCGGCCGCGCCAAGATGCACAGCAGTTCCCTGCAGGCATCGGGTCGCATAGGATCGCATCCATGTCAGAATCGATATCGAGCTGGCCGACATCGACATCGGATAGGGTCGATCGGATCGGTATGGGCCGTGTCAGGAGGGCGCGGGCCTTGAGGGCCATGCCCGCCTCCCATGGAATGCCCTGAGACATACTGCCCCCCTTCCCCTTCCAGGAGCATCTCTTACCCCCCTCCCCTCGCGAAGCATGGGATACGCACGGAGACGGGCAAGCAAAATCGGGGCTGTGAAGGAAATAAGCCCGTGCAGAACACACTGAAACCTCCTCATCATATCCACTTCACCGCCTCGCCACCCCGCAGCATTACCCTCAACATATCAGTATGTGCAAGCTGTGCAGCATCCCTTTTCCCTCCTCGTACTCCTTCCTCCTCACTGTCCTCTCATCGCCTCGTTGGATCTTCCCCCGCCTCCTCATATGCTCGCCTCTTCCCGTCTGACACCTTATCGCTTCGATTATCCATCCAGGTCCTGCAGATCCTCTTCCTCCAACTACTCATCCTCCCCATTCGCCCCCACTTCGTGGAGACGTCCTCCTCCACCCCCTCCCCAACCTCCTCGGACTCCTCAATTCTCCTAAAAAGAAAACAGACTCTACCCCCCCCGGCGTTATCGCTACCCCTTCCGGGAATGTAAATCACATATGATTATGACAACATGTCCATCCGAAATATGAAATCACGATGTCCCAGGCCAGCCGGTATACCCCCCTGAGGCTCCCGTTTTTTATATACATATATATTAAAAAAATGCGGTGACAGTGCTTGTTCTAACATAACACTTTGTTTCACGAATCCCTTGCAAAAAATGAGACGAAGTGCACACGCGCGCGTCGTCGCGCGCGCATGTCGAAATCCTTCAAAAACCCTCGGTCTCGGAAGAATTTCAAAATCGCGTGTCCAAAAAACCTACAAAAACACAAGGTTTCGCAACACTGATTTGCTAAAAAAGCTTACGCGCGAGATCTTGCGAAATCGTCAGAAAACCATAGATTTTCCAGATGTTCAAAACATGCTACCAAACGGGCTTCGCGCGCGCGCATGTCGAAATCTGTCGAACGCCCTTGCGCGTGTGCGGTCGCGAGAATCCTCTGCAAAAAAGGACGAAGTGCAGACGCGCGCGTCGTCGCGCGCGTTTGCCGAAATCCTTCAAAAACCTTCGGTGTCAGAAGGATTTCCACATCGTGTCCAAAAAACCTACAAAAACACAAGGTTTCGAAACACGGAGTTTCAACAAAACGTGCGCGCGCGTTCTTGCGTCGTCGTCGTCGTCGTCCTCCCTCCTCCCTCGTCGTCGTCGTCGTCGTCGTCGTCGTCGTCGTCGCCGTCGTCGTCTTCTGTCTTTCCTCGTCGTCGTCGTCGTCTTGGCGTCGTCGTCGCTTCCGTCGTCGTTGTCGCCATGGTCGTCCTTCCTCCCTCGTCGTCTTCGTCGGCGTTTCGTCGTTGTCCCTCCTATTTTGTCGCCGTCGTCGTCGTCGTCGTCGTCGTCGTCGTCGTCGTCGTCGTCTTCACTCCTCCCTCGTCGTTGTCCTCCTCCCTCGTCGTCGTCGTCGTCGTCCGTCGTCGGCGTCTCGTCGTCGTCCCTCCTATTTCGTCGCCGCCGTCGTCGTCTTCGTCGTCGTTGTCGTCGTCGTCGTCTTCCCTCCTCCCTCGTCGTTGTCGTCGTCGGCATCGCCGTCCTTCCTCCTTCTTCGTTGTTCGCGTCGTCGCCGTCATCCCTCCTCCATCGTCGTTGTCGTCGTTGTCGCCGTCGTCGTCCTCCCTCCTCCCTCGTCGTCGTCTTCGTTGGTGACGTCGGTGACGTCGTCGTCGTTTTCGTCGTCGTCGTCGTCGTCGGCGTCGGCGTCGTCGTCGTCGTCGTCGACGCCGGCGGTGTTGTCGTAGTCGGTGTCGGCGGCGCCATCGTCGTCGTTGTCGCTGTCGTCGTCGGCGTCGGTGTCGTGACCAAGTGCCATGTGGTACCTACCGTCACGGTCTTGTTTTTACAGGTCTTGCGACCAAGTTGCGGGTGGGAGGGTGGGATGTTTGCACGGGCAATAGAGAGGGCAGCTTCAAGACGGTCAAAATGGTCCTCACCCTGACCTCCTTCCCCCCCTGACCCCCCTCCACCGTTCTTCCCCCCTCCCTCCCGTCCCTTTCCTACTCCCCGGCCCTGATGCTCCCCCCCCCAGCCCCCTCCGCCCCCTCGACCTCCCCCTCTCTCCCTCCTTTCCTCCCCCTCCCGTCACCCCTGCCCGCCCTCTCCCTCTCACCCTGGCCCGCTTCTCACGGCGGACCCGGCCGTGGCGACGAGGAGGCCTCCCGAAGAGGCCGCGGCAAGGGAGGAGAAACGCTCGGGAGGGCCGCCGCTGTCTCGGCTGGCCCTCCTCCGGATGTGACAGCGTCGCCCCCGCAGAGGAGAGGGATCAAGGATCAGGGATCGAGGGATCGAAATATCGAGGATCGAGCCTATTTTTTCTCCCCCTCCTCCTCCTCCTCCTCCTCCTTCTCCTCGTCCTCTTCCTCTTTCTCTTCGTCCTCCTCCTCATCGTCATCATCATCATCATCATCATCATTAGCATCATCATCATCATCATCAGCATCAGCATCATCATCATCATTATCAGCATCGTCATATCATCATCATCATCATCAGCATCATCATCACCAGCAGCACCAGCATCATCATGAGCCTCAGCATCATCATCATCATCATCAGCATCATCATCAGCATCATCATCACCATTATCAGCATCATCAGCATCATCAACATAACCACCATTACCATCACAAACCTCATCATCACCACCCATCATCATCATAATAATCATCATCAGCAGCATCAGCATCAGTATCATCAGTAGCAGCATCATCATCAGCAGCAGCATAAGCATCATCAGCATCATCATCAGCAGCAGCAACAGCGTCATCATCATCAACATCATCATCAGCATCATCACCAGCAGCAGCAACAGCGTCATCCTCATCATCAGCATCATCATCAGCATCATCATCAGCATCATCATTTTCATCATCAACACCATCAGCATCATCATTATCTATCGCAGGTGATGACCAAGCAAGCTCCTCTAGCCTGAGCAGAAATGGGGGTAAACTTAGCCAGACAACAAAGACTTGCATAGCTGATCCCTGAGGCCACCTTTGCGGAGGCCACCTTTGCGGCGAACAGCGAAGCCCTGAGCGGGGGTCTTATTACAACCCCCCAGGGAGCCCCCCCCCCCCCCCCCCCCCCGAGCGTAAGCGGAGGGCGGGCCTGCATCCCGATCTCGCGGCGCCAGGAGCCTGATCTCCCCTGCTGCCGCGGGCTGAACAGCACTGAAGAAACGAAAAAGGGAAAAACGCCAAGGCCTACCTCTGCATCCTCACTCCCCCGCCCCACTCCCACCCCATACGCCTGTAGTGGAACCTGAGCATTCGCTCCTGCTCCTTATTGTACTTGGGGCGCGGTTTGGGCTTGGGGAATGGGGCAAAACGAGGCCAGGCAACCTGAGAAGGTGGGACAGGCTCAGAGTAGGGCTCAGGGCTCGGGGATCGCGGGGCGGACCTAGCAGGGGGGAGATGTCTGGTTCGTTTTTGCTCTGGCGGCCCTTCTGGTTCGCGACGTATTTCTGACACCGCTCCCTGAGAAAGCACCAGTATCAGTAATCACACGATCACCAGTTTTAGTATTCACATGTGTATACCCAGCGTCAGTATTCAAAATCGGTAGAGTACACGCTCTGTCAGCATCAGTACTCGCCCATCCCTCTCTGCCAGCATCAGAAATCAAATGATGAGTGCAATTTCTGCCAGCATCAGTAATCAAGTGTTGAGTATCAATAGGCTGACCAGCATCAGTAATCACCAGTGGAGTAAACTCTCTGCCAGCATCAGCACATACATCCTGATTCCCAGTTAACCAAGCTGCGTCTGAAGGTGCATGCACAAAAAAAGGTTGAGCACTATTATAGTGCTATCCCCATCAGGCATCTCTGACTGAGCACTGGCGAGAGGCGCTCCCGCATCATTTTATCTCCTCCGCTTTTGTGGTCTCGCTGACTGCGCTACTAACGATCTCGCTGGTTTAGCTCCTGAATCCACATCGAGAGCTGGCGCCCCATGTACCCTGGCGGCGCGGGGGCGCACGAGTGTAGGAACTCCATCTGCTTCATGGCATTGATGATCGGGCGCGAGGGGCCCAGGATCATGACCACGTTCAGCTTGCACATGTCGCTGTCGAATGCCTTCTCGATTGCCGCCGACTGGAACTTCGTCTCTAGTTCGATGATCCCGCGGTGCTGCCTCTTCTGGTCGAGCTCCTCCTTCTTGTTGGCACCGCCCACGTCCGACTCCTTCAGCTGCCTTACCAGAAAGCGCGCCTTGTAGGGCGAAGGTAAGGCGGTCAACTCTTGCTGCTTGGGCGACGTCCACGTACTTGTTGTGCTCCTCTTCCACGGCCTGAATGATGGTGGCGCTCTCTTCTTGCACCTGACCGTGTCCATCCCCGTCGGCTTGATCTTGCGAATGTCTTGGGTGTGTTTTCCACTTGCTTCACTATGGGTCCCAGCACTGCTTTCGGGTCCTGAATGACGTTCCCGTCCACCTTCGGGTCCTGCTGGGCCTGGATCGGCGGGCCTCCTCTGCGCCTTTCTTTCCATTTGGGGCCCGTTCTCGCCGGGGCTGAGACCTCCGCCAGTCGGCTCATAATGCAGATCGGTGTCATGAGATATCGATAGCGGAAGGTGCTGACATATGTGCCTCTGCAACTGAGCCAAGCACGGCAAAGGATCGACGTGGCAAAACGGACACGTTAGCTCAGCAGGTTGACGAACTGGCATTTCCACCGAAGGCCGATCAGCATCGCACCGATGATGAACCATAGCGTACTGCAAGTGTTGTTTCGCACATGCTTCAGCTTTAAATGTCGAGCAGCACACTGGGCATTGATTTGTCACGATAGCGAGTCGAGCGGCGTTTCGAACTCCGCGTGCTTTCATCTGGCGGGCGCGGAGGCTCTTGTAGGTCGCGAAGCGTGCGTCACATTTGCACCCTGTCTCAAGGAGGAGGTCGCACTCGTACATCGGGTCCAAAGAGGTCCTATTGTCTGGCACGGGGTCGGGGCCTAGCATGTCGCACTCTGGCGGGGAAACCGATGAGGACCAGAACTTGGCTCTAAGGATCCCAGGGTCCAGCACGCAGAACGCCTCCCCGACAACTTTATCCCGAAGAAGAGAGAGTAAACTCCGATCCCAGATACTCTCGAAAGACTTACAGCCCGAGACATCCAATAAACTGCGCACGTCGGCCTCGAACATTTTTGCCCAAGGATTGGCGGAATGATGCACTCGTCCATCCACAGTGAGCGCAGCGGCACACCCGCTCGACGTCTCACACTGCATGGCGCCAAACAGCGCTGAAACGGGGAGCTCGCGCTCGATCGGATACTTTATCATCGCCTGCAGCCAGCGGGGGCGGCGAACTCTAAGTTCAAGGGGAGACGGGCATATTCTCCAAGACTTCCAGACCTCCAAATTTGTAATGGTACGAATCTGGCCCCCCTTGCCCCTCCTGGCCCCTCCCTGCATCATGGCCCGCAGAGATCCCAAGATAGGTATATCCAGAGCACGACAGTCAACACTCTGCAACACTAAAGAGGTCATCCCAGATAACGCTGCTCCCTGGACACTGGAGATGTAGGCCGCTCTTTTCACAGCTTTGGGTATGTTGGTAAACCAGACGCCGTAAAACTGGGACCAATTCATCCTTCGGGCTTTTACCCTGGCTGTCCGCTCGGACACAATGGACCCCGTCGGATCGAACATCGCCCCCAGGTATTTCATCTCGTATAAAACACTGCCGGTTTCCACTTCTTTGAAAAACCCGTCGGTTTTGTTGGGCCGATCTCAGGCGTGGGGCGACCTCTTGATCTCCACGATTCTGCGAGTGACCTGCCGGCGTTAAACACTCGTCGAGCGCGTCGTTTGCCAAACGAGGCCGAGCAGCACAACAGGCAGCGGTCGGGCGCGCGTGAACATGAAACTGCAGGATATCATCTAAAAAAGTGTTGATCGATCCATCGTAGCTCTTGCTGAAGACGGGGTGAGAGATTATCATCTGGTCAATGGTATCCTGCAGAGCTGGTCGCCATCTGTCCAGCGGCACTTGAAAGGCTTCTAGAAACTCCTCTGGTGCGTTTCCATCTCCCATAAATCCTCCAGCCTGTGCGTGCATGCCCACCTCCCCATCCAGTGCGTCAATATGTGCTAGCATGTGTTTCCTTCGATGATCAAGTAGGAGTGCGTGTGACCTATGAAGCGCATCATGATTATTTGGCTTGATAACGCTGTGCTTGGAGGAGGGGAACGCATTTGTCATATCACGTGGTGCAACCGAAAAAGATAGCCCACATCGTCGTAAACGCCACGCCACTATGTGGGAGCTCACCATGGCAGCCTCTCGACGCATATGGGCTCGACCTCCACAAGCATAACGCGGCAAACGCATTGCAGTCCGTGCGCGATACAGTCCACGATGAAAACTGCGCCAGAAAAGGCAAAAGCCGTGAACAAGCCTAATACCCCTGGTCTTTGGAACTCCACGCTGCTTGTCTAACTGCCACGTGTACGACCTGCGCCCCGCTACTGGGGCTCCCTGGGCACGTCTAACATGGACAGACAACTGGTGTATGTATTTTGCGCTCGTGCTGATCTCCTCCTCTTCCTCCGCACGCGCCTGGAACCCTAAACCCACTCTAGCTTCTCGGGTCGGCGGTCGGGGCTTCGGCGTCGTAAGTATCTGCCAAAGCCCAGCTGGCATGCTCCACGGTGGGGCCGCCCGTCGACGTCGACACCGACGAAGTTCCCGATGTGTCCGCTTCAAGATTATATATATATATATAAACACACACAAAAAAAAAAAAAAAAAAAAAAAAAAAAAAAAAAAAAAAAAAAAAAAAAAAAAAAAAACTCGCATCTGCATCATTCTGAGCGAAGGGCAAAGGCGGAGCAGCAAACTCTTGTACAAGCTCGTGGCGAGTGAAACTGACGGAGCGTGCATCAATGCCACCTTCAGGGCCTGGTAGAGAGAATGCTTCCTTCCATTCTCAGCATGTCGCACGGGCGCTATTTATCGCATTGCAAAACCGCTTCCGCGCAAGAAGTTGCGCACCTGCCAACTGTCGGCATAAGCGAGCTACAAGTGCATGGTCGTTCAGGCTCAGCGCCTCAATCACCTCCTAGCTCGTTCGCTCCTTCCACTCCTTATATGATGCTCTGGGTAATTGTCTGATCTGCTTGCTCAGCTGCTTTATCTCCTCCATCCTCTCCATATACTCCCCAGGGCTCCATTTTTCAGCTGTTTCATTTTTCTGACTAAATTCGGCCAGGAGCTGACGTCGACGCTGCTTCCATACAGACTCCTGAGTGTCCTTGGGGGGCTCTCCCGAAGTACTTCTGCGGCACGGGCACCACTAGGTCACAGAACCGCTTCCAGTGTCTGTCTGTCGCCGGGGCCTCCTGAAGTCTTTTGAAATCCTCAGAATGATCTTCCAAAACCTGCTGAACATTCAGGGGAAACTCGTCCTCCCTCTGAAATCCTTTCTGGACACACCTGGCGATGGCGTCTTGGTCCCAGGCCATCGTCTGGGGGCGCGGCTTCAGCACTGCTAATTCGTAATGAAACTTCAATACCAAAGGAGTATGATCTCTAGGTACTGAATCAGGGACCAGTTGAAGTCTCCTTCCAGATTGTCTCCACACCTGTGCACAGTCAAGTTCAGCTCCCGCTGTAGCTGGTACAC
>CAUYUJ010014638.1:75000-90000 GCA_963575745.1 Prorocentrum cordatum | reverse complement strand
TGTCCCCCTACAAGGGGGATTTTTCTACGAAAAATAAGACATACCCAAAACATACCCCCCCCCCAAAAAAAAAACATACAAAAAACATACAAAATATACAGGGGATTTTTGACGAAAAATAGAATTTACACCAAAAAATACACCAAAAAAATAAACATACAAAAAAAAACAGACTAGTTTTGGACCATCTTGGGGGTACTTCGTCGAGCATCCCCCCCTGCAGGGGGACAGGCCCGACTCAAAGCCATGCCTCCCTTCCCCCGCCTCGGCGCTCCGGCCTCGCCCCCGGGGGCCTCACGTAGAGGCCTCCTAGATGGGGTCGGAGTAGATGGGGTCGGAGGATCGCGCTGTATCGCCGATACATCGGCGATACATCGCCGATGCATCGGCGATGCATCGGCGACATCGGCGATGCATCGGCGACGCCAGGGTGGAGGAAATCGGGATCCGCATTGAGCCGCATCGCGGCTGCATCGACGATGCGGCGCGATCCTCCGACCCCATCTGCTCGGACACCATTTAGGAGGCCTTGATCACGGCCACGAGGTCTTCGCGCGCAGGCGCCGGGGCCGCCCCGGCCCCGGCGGGCCCGCGGGGGGCGGCCCGCGGAGCGGCGCGCCGCCGTTCATGAGGCGCAGGGCCGCGGCCTCTGCGGGGCGGTCGAGGCCCGCGGCCGGCGGCGTCGAGGTCGGCGGGGCGGGGGAGGAGGAGGAGGAGGAGGAGGAGGAGGAGGAGGAGGAGGAGGAGGAGGAGGAGGAGGCGGAGGAGGAGGAGGCGGAGGAGGAGGAGGAGGAGGAGGAGGAGGCGGAGGAGGAGGAGGGGGAGGAGGAGGAGGGGGCCGACGGGCACACAAATCAAATACACACACAAAGGAACAGGTTCCCCATAGTTCCCCGTATGTTCTGGGTGTCCGTCTTCCCGCCCCTCTTCTCCCCTATGTTCCCGTCTTTTCCGGGGGATCGACGATGATAATTGTGTCTGTGTGTTTCGTTCCCTCCTGAATCAGAGGGAACGAACGAACGGACGAACGAACGAAGCGCGCAGCTCCGCCGGAGCGGGACCCTGGAGGGTCGGCGCGGGGGGGGCGGGGCCCTTGCCCCATGGTGCCGAGGATGATCATAATGAAGCAGTCGCATGCGCAACGAACTGCCCTTCCAATCGGTGCCACGCACAGCTGTCGCAACCAAAGTATGGGGAACGAAGAACGACACAAACAGAACAGCTCGGAGGTCCGCGCGGATTTCTTGGATCTGCGCTGGACCCCCCTCTCTGGCGCGCGGAGCGCGCCAGGGGCGAAGCTGGAGGCGTCGCCAGGGGGCCCCAGCGCCGATCCGAAAAATCCGCGCGGACGTCAGAGTTATCATGTTTCTGTCATTGTTCGTTCCCTAGGGATCGAGGAGGAGGATCGAGGTTCTCGTCGAGGAGGAGGATACCGAAGGAGACCATGCAAAACCAAACCTCATCAACGATGTTGCAATTATCGCCGGCGAGCAACAAGGGGAAATGAGAATGAGAAGGTCTTGTCGGAAGGCTCAGAAGCCCCTGGCCGTCTGAGAAGTTGTCGAAGCTTTCCCCGAATACACAAACAATTTCTCAGGAGGCGCGAGGGCTTCTGAGATGTCCCGCCGCCATCTGAAAAGGCCTTTTCCTTCTCTTGCCCCCCTTCGCTCGCTGCCGAAGTAAACCCTCCCTACAAGTTTCCTCTTCACAAGCTCCTAGAATCTATGCTCTCTGCGAGAAGGGCCCCGTTGGAAGGCAGCCGCCTGAAAATCTTCAGCCGTGCCACGACACCATCCCTGGGACTTCTGCACCGCGGATCAGCATGACTGTTGCAACCTGACTGTCCCAAATCGCGTCGGAACACCATTTCTGCGACGCCAACACCGCGGATAAATGTGACTGTCGGACACGACGACCCTACATCTTTCTAAGACCTCGCTTCTGGGACGTCAACCGTAAGAAACCTTGAACATGCGAAAACGAATGTGCGCGGCACTATAGCAAAAACCGCATGTTGGAAAGGACCCCCCTCCACCCGTGAAACTCGTGCAAACTTGTACGACGAGTGTAGGCGGTGCTGGGGCGAGAGTCATATTTTGGCAACGCCCAGCCTTCCATCCGCGAAACTCTTGCATTGTGCTCGGAGCTACGGCAACAACCACAATCTGATACCCCCCCCCGCCATCCATCCGTGAAGTTCGTGTAATTCGCCGGCCCAACGGGCCAGAGGCGTGCTAAGATCTCCGGTAACTGGTTAACAATTGTATTGTACTAGTTCGCGCGCGCGGGGCGGCCCCTGGGGGTCCCCCGGCGAAAAGTACCCCGCCCGCCGGCTGACCAGGTCCCGCCCGGTTCAACTCAGAGATGGTTTTCCTTCTGGGTGCGGCCTCTCAGGCCGCCCTGAGCGCGCCAAGAGTGCCCCAAGAGGCCCCCAAGACTGCCCAAGAGGCCCCCGAGACGCCCAAAGAGCGCTCGAAGACGCCGAAGATGACCCCAAGACGGCCCAAAAGGCCCCCAAGACAGCCCAAGAGGCCTCCAAGACGCCCCAAGAGCCTTCCAAGAGGCCTCCGAAGAGAGCCCCAAGAGGCCAAAATCGTTGATTTTCATTGGTTTTTTCTATGTTTTTTGTGTTCTGGCTTTTTCGGCTTCCGGACGCTCCAAGACGGCCCAAGAGGCCCCCAAGACCGCTCCAAGACGGCCCACGAGGCTCCCAAGACGGCCCCGGAACGGCCCAGGAGGGCCCCCAAGACGGCCCAAGTGCCGCCCAAGACGGACCAAGAGGCCCCAAGACGGGCCCAAGAGGGGCTCAAGAGGGGAACCGAGAACTGAAAAATCGAGCCCTCCGCCCCAGAAGGCGCCCAGGAGGCCCCAAAAAGGCCCCAAGAGGCCCCCAAGAGGCCCCCAAGACGCCCCAAGAGGCGCCCAAGAGGCCCAAAAGAGGCCCCAAGAGGCCCCAAAACGGCCCCCAAAACTCGGCTAGCCCACAACGGTGCGACAATATGGGCCGGCGGAATGAGCGAAGCGATTAAATAAAAAACAGCGAACGTGCTTAGAGCTATGGCGAAAAGCACATATTGGAAACGGCCCGCCCTCCATCCGTGAAGCTCTTGCAGACTTTGAAAAGGAAGATGCGCGGTGCTAGGGAAGAGCCACATTCTTCGCACCACCCGCCATCCATCCGCGGAACGCTTGCAAGCTATTAGCACGAATGTGCGCGGCGCTAAAGCGAGAACCGCATTTTGGACCCGCCCCGCCCTACACCCGCAAACCTCCTACACACTCGTACAACGAATGTGCGCGGCGCTACGTCGAGAACCACGTTCTGAAAACCACCCGCCATACATGCGTGAAGCTGTGGCACATCCCACCAGCCCTCTGGGCGACAGGGGGGGGTAAGGAGGGTCGACTTCCTCTTCCACAACCCCTTCTCCCCTTCGGGGAGGGGAACCCTTTTCCCCTCCCCTCCCCGAAATTGTTGGGGAGGGACCGCGAGGTGTCGGAGGCTCTTGTTTTCGGCCATCGACAGGGCCAATTGTTGACACCCCTCACGAGGATCGTTGTCCCCGATGGGGGGGGGAATCACAGACCCCCCTTTTTTTTAACCGACAAGCCCCAAGATGGCCCCAAGAGGCCCTCACGCGCCCCCAAGAGGCGCCCAAGAGGCGCCCAAGAGGGCCCAAAGAGCGCCCCAAAAAGCCCCAAAAGGCCCCCAACAAGCACCCGAGAGGCACCCAAGAGGCCCCCGGACGGCCTCAGGGATCCAAGAATGACATTCAAAATTGCTCAAGATAGCCAAAGCTGGCCCAAGATGGCCCCCACAATGCCCCAGAGAGGCCCCAAGACCGCTCCAAGGCGGTTCCAGATGGCCACGGAGCCTCCCCAGGATGCCGCCAAGATGCCCAAACCATTCAACATCGCAGCGACAATCACTGACGTTGGCCGTTTCGCCTGTTTGCTTTCGACGGCCTTCTGGGGCCGCAAGATGGCCCCATGATGGCCCAAGAGGGCCCCAAGAGAGGCCCAAGGGAGCCCCAAAACGACCCCAAGAGCGTGTGACACCCTTCACTAGGATCGTTGCCCCCGAAGGAAGGGGGGAGGGGGGGAATCGCGGACCCCCCCTTTTTCGACCGACCGCCTCCAAGATGGCACCAAGAGGCCCTCCAGCGCTCCCACGAGGCCCCCAAGAAAGATCCAAGAGCGCCCCAAAAGCCCCAAGAGGCCCTCACTACACACCCGACGGGCACCCAGGAGGCCCACGAGCGGCCTCAGAGAGCCCAAGATGACGTCCAAGATGGCTCAATATCGCCCAAGCTCGCTGAAGATGGCTCCCAAGATGCTCCAAGAGGCCCCAAGACCGCTCCAAGACGGCTCGAGACGGCCACGGAAGCCACCCAGCAGGCCGCCTCGCTGTTTGACAACGCGTGTCTCTTCATCTCTCCCCCCGTCAGCTCTCATGGGCATCGTTTCTGGATGGGTTGGTAGGGATTCTTGATTGGTCGCGACTACGGCGACGAATGGCCGGGCGGCGTCCAGGGAATTGCAAACTAACAGCGGCCTAAATCAGCGCAAGGGTACGGAAAGCAAAGAAAAAGAACGAGCAGGAGAGACAAACAGGAGGCGAGCCTCACTGCCGCTCAGAGGAGCGCACGCACCAGGAGGAACTTCTGGGCTCAGAGGAGCGGTAGGGATTCGCGGAGCGTCAAGAATTGCAAGCTTCAAAAACCCACAACCGGTGAGGACAAATCAAGCGAAACGCCCAGCCCGCCCAGCCGACCCGTGTCGGGGTGCGACACGGGGGGGGAATTCATAAAGGAGAGGGAAGGGGGAGGGGGGAGGGGGAGGAGGAGAAGACAGCGGAGGAGGGGGGAGGGGGAGGAAGGGAAGACAGAAGAGGAGGGGGGCTGATCCAAAACATCAGCGCGGACTACCGAAACACCCTGAGACGAATCCCACCAGCTCTTTAGGGTGTGTGTGTGTGTGTGGTTTAAATGGTTTCCTCGTCCAAGCACCCCATTCTTCCCCTCGCTAGAAGGGTTTCCCCAACCCCTAGACCTGGATGGGGGGGGGGGCGGCGTGCAGTTAGAGCGTCAAAGATGGTCTCGGCGAGAACGCCCAAATCACTGATGTTACTAGGGTGTTGGGCCAACCGTGGCCTCCTGGAGGTGGGGGGCGCAAATTGAGTACCCCTCCTGCGTTGATCGATCACCTCGAGGATGGCCACGAGGTGGCCCCCGAGGCTCCCAAGAGTGCCCCAGGAGGACCCCAAGAGGCACCCAGGAGGCCCCAAGAGGCCTCAAAGATGCCCCCCAGATGCCCCCAAGAGGCTTCCAAGAGACCCAAGAGGCCCCAACGGGCTTTCCCGAGGCCCCCAAGACGCCTCAAGAGGTCCCCAAGACGCCCCCAACAGGCCTAACAGAAAACTCTCAAGCGACATCCGAAGACACTTCGAAGCATCCACGAGGCCTCTGACCTTCCTGTTCGCCCTCTCCTCTTCCTCTTCCGCATTCGCCTAATCCTCGTCATCTCTCCTCCCTCCTCCTCCCTCCTCCTCTTCCTCCTTCTCCTCTTCCTCCTCTTCCTCCTCCTCCTCCTCCTCCTCCTCCTCCCCGTCCTCCTCATCATCATTATCACCACCACCACCACCATCATCCTCATCATCATCAGCATCATCATGAGCAACAGCATCATCCGCATCATTATCATCATCCTATTCCTCCTCCTCCTCGTCCTCCTCCTCCTCGTCCTCCTCCTCCTCCCCCTCCTCCTCATCCTCGTCCTCCTCCTCCTCCTCCTCCCCCTCCTCCTCGTCCTCCTCATCCTCATCCTCCTCCTCCTCCTCCCCCTCCTCCTCCTCCTCGTCGTCGTCCTCCTCCTCCTCCTCCTCCTCCTCCTCCTCCTCCTCCTCCTCTGGTTCCTCATGGTGCATCCCCCTCTTGGGGTACGACGGCTTCCCAGCCTTGATTACACTCCGTGCTATCAGGGCAACCTGGGCATCGTTTCTGAATGGGCTGGTGGGGGTACGCGCAGCGTCTAGAACAGAGGACAGCCGACCGACCCTCATGCTGAGCTCCCCGTCCGGGCGAGGCCATGTAGAAAATGCGCCCAGGCAACGAACGAAACAGGGCAGGAGTGCACAGTAAACGCCCAGGACTGCGTCGCAAACGCAAGCTATGGGTGTGGAGGCGTCCCTTGAACGAAGGAGGGGGAGGAGGGGGAGGAGAAGGAGGAGGAGGAGGAGGAGGGGGAGGAGGAGGAGGAGGAGGAGGAGGAGGAGGAGGAGGAGGAGGAGGAGGCGAGGAGGACAAGGAGGAGGAGGAGGAGGAGGGGGAGGAGGAGGAGGAGGACGCCAAGGAGGAGGAGAATGAGGAGGAGGACGTCATGGCGGAGGAGGAGGAGGAGGAAGAGGACGCCGAGGGGGAGGAAGAGGAGGAGGCCGAAGGGGAGAGCGACTGCGGCGGCGCAGACAACGGACAGCGACGGCGCCGACGGCAGCCGACGGCGGCCGGCGTCCCCTGGCGGCGCCTGTCTGCTCTCGCGGAGCGCGGGGCCCCGCGCCAGCAGCTCGCGCCAGCGGGCCCGGAGCGCGGGGAGACCGGCCTTTCTGGCAGAGTGCCCGAGGGGGAGGCTCCTCGTCCTCCTCCTCCACCTCCTCCTCCTCCTCCTCCTGCTCCTCCTCCACCTCCTCATCCACCTCCTCCCTCCTCCTCGTCCTCCTCCTCCTCCTCGTCCTCCTCCTCCTCGTCCTCCCCCTCCTCCTTCTCGTCCGCCTCGTCCTCCGCGTCCTCCTCCTCCTTCTCCTCCTCCTCCTCCTCCTCCTCCTCGTCCTCGTCCCCCTCCTGCTTCTCCTCCTCCTCCTCCTCCTCCTCCTCGTCCTCCTCCTCCGGGGCGTATGCAGGACTGGGTTAAGTGGAACCTGGTTTAGTGATATGTGCTGGGGGACGCCCCCCCTCCTCATTCCACTAACCAGAACTGCCGCCACCCGAAGAAGCACCAGCTGCGGCAGACCCAATTTCGTGATTCTGGTTCATTTGAGCGGGGCCGAATCACCAACGGGGTTCCTGTACCCCGAGGCTGGCATCGGGTCGGGAGGTCGGGTCGGTTGGGGATGTGAGTCGGATTCGATGAAGTGGAGAGTCTGTGGAGCAGGGAGGACGGATGGAGACAGTGTAATTGAGGGCGGATGAGCAGGAAGCTCTGGAGACTCTGCTTGGTCACCTGATGGTGAAACTCATCCCTCGGATCGGGCCGCAACGGCACAGGGTCGGAATCGAATCGGATGGGCCGCGCCAGGCTGTAAAACAGAGGCATGCAGACAGCGTATGCCGACACGAGGGACCAAGGGGGGGGTTAACGCATCATGGCCAGAGGCGCGTGCGCGGACGGGGGGGGCGGCCAGCGGAGCGTGTTGAAAGAAGTAACAGGTACCTGCGAGACAGAACGAGTTCGGACCCAGGTGGATCGCACGAGCGACTCCCCACGGAGGCGGGGCACTGCGAGTCTCCACACGAGGGGAAGCTCGGCGAAATTGGCGGAGGGCGAAGGGGCGTAGGCGGACGAGGAGGGGAAGAGGGGAGGGGGAGACGAACGAACGAGCGAACCGCCACCGCTGCGGACGGGGTCCAGGACTAGCTAGGGGACGAGGTCCGCTGCGGGCAACGTCCAGGAAGAGGGGCGAGGAGGTCGAGGGAAATGAGGGGGAAAATGGAGGGGGGGGAAAAAGGAGAGGGAGATGGAGAGGAATGGGAGGATGGGGTAGGAGAGGGAGGGGATGGAGGAGGGCTGCGATTGGGTCCCCCACGTTCACAAGTCTCGAGGAAGGAGAAGGGAATCCAGGAGTCGGAGGATGACGAGGATGATGACGTCGACGACGACGACAGACAGCGTCTGGAGGCCTCCTTGGCTCCCCGGGTCTCCAAAGTTCCCGGGTCACACAAACACCCGAACACGCTCAGAGACCTTTGCCCTCGCTTGACAGCTGGACTCGTCCAGGGGCGCGCTGTGACAAGCACTGCGAGGCGCACAGTAGCTAAGGACGACGAATGCGATCCTCAGGCGCGAGCAAATAGACCCATTCAAAGGCGAACCCGTATTGATCCTCGGCGAGGACGAGGGCGAGGACGGGGGCGACGACGGCGACAACGACGACGACGACAGCGGCGACGACGATGGAGAGAATCCCCGCCCTGGCGCCGACGGCGATGACTTGGCGGCGCACACGAAGAAGGGGCGCCCCGAGGGTGTGGGGCCCGATGAGAAGGCAGGGGGCTCGTGTCAGACGTGCCCTTGAGGCTACTGAGAAGCCCCGAGGCACTTCTGAGAAGGCCCCTGGCCTCCAAGGATCCAAAAGACTCCCAGGGGTGTGGCTCGCCCAAGGGGCGGTGTGCAGCCCGCACCTTGGGGGGGGCGGGCGGGGACCTCGACGGAGCTCGCCGCCGCGCCCCGAGGAGGCCCGACGAGGACAGCGAGTGGTGCCCCTCGGCAACCCCCCACGAGGCAGAACGCAAACCACGGCCCGACGCAACCGCACCCCGTGCGGTCGCCGAAACGGAGACCCCCCCCTGCCTCGTCGGGGATTTCCTGACCCGCGTCGATCTAGACCCGGGTCAGTCGGGCCTTACAGACTCCTGCAAGATCCTGCAAGATCGTGCACCCAAACCGGGGTCAATGCGAAGGACCCTACAAGATCCTGCAGGATCTTGCACCCAAACCCGGGTCAATGCGCCCCTGGCCCTGCAGGATCCTGCAAGATTCTGGCGCTCTGGCTGATCCCCGTCTGCACTGACCCCCGTCTCAAGGCTCTCGACCTCGTCCGAAGACCGCCTCATCGGGGGCGGCCAAGAAAGGGGCGTCCAAGAGGGGGGGGTGCAAATCATGGCCAGCGGCAGGTGCGCGGCCCAGGGAGGGAGGGGGGGGGGCCAGAGACGTAATGAAACTGGAAGAGGCGCCATGAGATCTGGCAGAATATCGTGGCCCACGCCATGAGATCCCCCCCCTAGTCATCACCCCCCTCTTTGCCGCCCCCGACCCCAGAGACCACCCCCGCCGAATGCGCGCCGCCGCGTGAGCCCGGTGGGGACGACGCCCGCGGCGGCGGCCCCGCCTCGCCGCCCCCGCAGGCGTGGACCTGCCGCTCCAGCGACCGCACCGCCTGCCCGAGCGCGCGGGCCGTCCCTCGGCCCGCCCCCCCCCTGACGAACGAGCAACACGCACCCATACCCATAGGGGGGTCGTTGGGAAGGAGGACTGGCTATGGGTACACCCTGCGAAATGCTTTAGAAATCATGGGTTAAGAAATTCTTAGTCTCAGAATTTTAATAAAAAACCCAGAATGTCTATTCAAATCTTAGGATTTACATTGAAACATTAAGAATAATCGAGACTCTGGCCGAAAACCTAAGTTTTCTTAAGCATCGCATAAGGTGTATGGATGCGGGTTGTCGGACCCTGGGGAACGCTCCCGTTCGAGCGGGGAGCCCCATCCGACAACACGCACCCATAGCCCTCTCCGACCCCATCTATGGGTACTCCAGATTTCGTAATAAAAGGGAGGGGGTCTGGACCCTCCAAGACAAGCCATTTCAGACCTCCCCCGTGGGAGAACCCTCCAAAACATTGGCCCCAGACCCCCCAGGCCCTCCAAGATAGCCTGGAAGAGACCCCCCCGAAATGAGACCCCCCTCCCTTTATTACGAAATCTGGAGTATGGGTGTGGATGCGGGTTGTCGGACCCTGGGGAGCGCTCCCGTTCGAGCGGGGAGCCCCATCCGACAACACGCACCCAGAGCCCTCTCCGACCCCCTCCATGGGTGTGGGTGTGTGTTGTTGGTTCGTCACCCCCAGCCCGCCAATGGCCGACTCTGACGCAGGCCTCAAGAGCCGCGCCGCTCGCGGCGTCAGCCCGAGGGCCACGGCGAGAGGCCCGCTGCGAGGGGCCCGGCATGCCAAGCCCTGTGGATCTGCAGTACATCCCCCATGTGCTGTACGTCGTTTTCTCCTTCCTGTCCCTCTCCGCCGTTGTCCTGGTGTTTGGCTACCTACCAGACCACCCCAACCCAACCCGAAGACCCGAATTTCGGGTTGGGGGGGGTACGGGCTCCATACGTGTATTCTCGATGTTCCACGACCCCCCCCCACTGGAAATCGAGGACAAATTGGGGCCTTCGGGTTGGGTTGGGGTGGTTTGGTGGGTGGTGAGTGTTCGTGGAGGTGATCTGGGAGGAGATTCTCGGGGTGGAGCGTTGATGCCCAAAGAAAGACGGCAGCCGTCGGCACAGCCGATCGTCACGCCGAAGCCCTCGCTGGGGGCACGGAGCGCGCCCCGGGAGCTCGCGAGGCCGGCCCCCGACCAGGACTCCGGGTGACCCCAGAGGTGGTCCTGGCCAAAGGTTTCAACAGCTCTCAGCCATACACCCTGCGAAATGCTTAAGAAATCATGGGTTAAGAAATTCATGGTCTCAGAACTTGAATAAGAACCCAAAATTTCTATCAAAATCTTAAGATTTACATTGAAACGTTAAGAATAATCGAGACTCTGGCCGAAGGTGTACTCTCTGGAGTCCCCAGGGCCCTCTGGGCCGCGCTGTGGGCGATCTGGATAAGTGGAAGGACTCTATATACACCGACGTTCTTCCCGCCCCGCACTGACACTCGCACTGAAGAGCGTATCCTGGTGAATCCTGGATCCTGGCGTACACATCTATCGCCGTTTCCCCGGGAAACTGGGGAAAGAGTACACACCGCACCACCCCGACGTCGTCCCCGACCCCCGGAAAAGTCCTAGCATTGAGAAACAGCCCGCCACTGGTAGTGCACATGCTCCAAATTCCGACCGGAGGCCGTCTGGGCCTCCGGGACACCCTGCGCCACACCCGATGCGTGGCGCAGGACTCTCGAGGAGCGGTCTGACGGCGTCCACGGGCGAGAAGGGCGAGGAGGAGGACGAGGACCAGGACGAGCACGAAAAGGATGACGAGGAGGATGAGCACGACGACGACAACGACGACGAGGAAGAGAGGAGGAGGAAATCGGAGGAGGAGGAGGCTCCCAGAAAAGGGGCTCGAGAAGCAGCTGTCCAGCCCACCTCCGCCCCAATTTGCCGTCCTCGCCCTCCTCCAGGTGGAGAAGGAGACAGGAAGAGGAGGAAGAGGAAGAGGAGGAGGACCAGAAAAAAACTGGAGTGCGTCACCGATGCTGCAATACACCCTCCAGTCAGGAGAGCCCAGGATCGAATCGATAAGTCGGAGCGGCGATCGGATCGGCGGAAATCGGCAGCCGAGTCGGGAAACCTCGAATCGGCGGAAATCGGCAGAACAGTATGGCCTGCACTGAGAAATCGGAGCCCAGATCGGATTCCGAAGCCGAACCGAATCGGAATCGGCACCCATCGAGCTCGAATCGAATCGAAACCGGAGGAATCAAAACCAGCCCTGTCCCTTTTTCACAAACAACATGCACATAAACCTGCCCTCTCGCCACTCGGGAGCGGCCAAGAGGGGGGTGTCCAAGAGGGGGGGGCGCAAATCATGACCGGCGGCATGTGCGCGGCCCAGCGGGGGGGCCAGGGACGCAATGAAATAAGACGAGGCGCCATGAGATCTGAGAAAATATCATGGCCCCCGCCATGAGATCCACCCCCCCCTAGTCATCACCCCCCTCTTTTCCGCCCCCGAGCCACGGAAGGCGCGCTCCCTTTGAGAGACGGGCCAAACCCCGTGGGTCTGCCACGCAGGCGAGAGGGAGCCCCGTGCGGAAGAGGAGCCGCCCCCGGATCCGTGTGACGGATGTGCGGATGCACACTCGGGGCGTTGGCCTAAGGAGCCTTAAGGAGCCCCAAATGAGGAGGAGGAGGAAGAGGAGGAGGAGGAAAAGGAGGAGGAGGAGGAGGAGGAGGAGGAGGGGGAGGGGGAGGAGGAGGAGGAGGAGGAGGAGGAGGAGGAGGAGGAGGAGGAGGAGGAGGAGGAGGCCTCCTCTGTGTCCCGACGTTCGCTTTCGATGTCTCGTCGAAGACATCAGGGAAGCCTCAGGCACACAGCGACGCAACGAAGGAGCACCGAGCCCCTCCCAAACGAAGGGGGTTCCTTCTTCAGCGCCCCGACTGTAACGCTTGTGCAAGTGTGCACAGATAGCCACGCAACTTGAACAACTCTGTCTCCCTTTCTCTTTCTCTTTCTCTCTCTCTCTCTGTCTCTGTCTTTGTCTCTGTCTCTGTCTCTGTCTCTCTCTCTCTCTCTCTCTCGCTCTTTCTCTCTCTCTCTCTCTCTTTCTCTGTCTCTCTTTCCCTTTCCCTAGAACAAAAACCACACACATTCTGAAGAGAACCGCCATCCTCGTTCCGCGCAGCTGCTACCTATATCAAGCGTCTGATTCTACATTCGAGGATAACTCCAGCGAGCGCCAGATCTTGAACAGAGACCGTTCACCACCCTTGAATGTTTGCAATGTTCTGCCAATCACAAAAAAACGCCCACCATCCTCGTAACCTGTCACAGGCATTTGGAACACATGTGCGCAACGCTGAAGCGAGAGCACCGGTTTGAACAGGAGCCGCCCTCGATCCTCGCTGCTGTTGCAGGTCTTTGAAACGACCTTGCGCGGCGCTGAGGCAAGAGACCTATTTTGAAAAGGAACCGCCCTGCCTCACCGCAGCTGTTCAAAAGCTCCAGGGTCATTTGTCGGCGAGCGAAGAACGGCAAGGTCCCGGCAAGGTCCCGGCAAGGTCGGGCCAGAGATGCCGGAGCCCTGTTACAGGGCCCCAGGACGGGCCAAGAGGTCCCCAAGAAGCCTCCAAGACGGTCCAAGAGGGCCCCGAGACGGCCAAAGATCGCCCGAAGACGCCCAACAGGGCCCCAAGACAGCCCAAGAGGCCTCCAAGACGCCCCAAGGGCCTTCCAAGAGGCCTCCGAAGAGGGCCCCAAGAGGCCAAAATCGTTGATTTTCATTGTTTTTTTCTATGTTTTTTGCGTTCTGGCTTTTTCGGCTTCCGGACGCTCCAAGACGGCCCAAGAGGCCCCCAAGACCGCTCCAAGACGGCCCACGAGGCTCCCAAGACGGCCCTGGAACGGCCCAGGAGGGCCCCCAAAACGGCCCAAGTGCCGCCCAAGACGGACCAAGAGGCCCCAAGACGGGCCCAAGAGGGGCTCAAGAGGGGAACCGAGAACTGAAAAATCGAGCCCTCCGCCCCAGAAGGCGCCCAGGAGGCCCCAAACAGGCCCCAAGAGGCCCCCAAGAGGCCCCCAAGACGCCCCAAGAGGCGGCCAAGAGGCCCAAAAGAGACCCCAAGAGGCCCCAAAACGGCCCCCAAGAGGCCCCAAAACTCGGCTAGCCCACAACGGTGCGACAATATGGGCGGGCGGAATGAGCGAAGCGATTAAATAAACTGTTTCGCTGTCGGGGGCGCCTGTCCCCGGGCGGCTGGAAAGTTTATACCCCTACGGTACCACCGTAGGGGTGTAAACTTTCCAGCCGCCCAGGGACAGGCGCCCCCGTCAGCGAAACTCCTGGCCCGCCCTGCAGACACGTCCGGCGGGGATTCCTGCAGGACGAGCAGAAGCGAGGCCTCGCCGTGCGCAGGCCACGGAGGAAGGACCACAGCGCCGGACCGGCACGGTGGCGTGGCCTCGCGCCGTCGTGCAGCACGGGGATGAGGGCGACCAGGATGGGTGGCGCGACGGATGATGATGATGATGATGATGATGATGATGATGATGATGATGATGATGATGATGATGATGATGATGATGATGATGATGATGATGATGATGACGACGACGACGATGATGATGATGACGATGATGACGATGATGAGGATGAGGATGAGGATGATGCTGATGATGATGGTGATGATGAT
This sequence comes from Prorocentrum cordatum, assembly GCA_963575745.1. Taxonomy (NCBI): domain Eukaryota; class Dinophyceae; order Prorocentrales; family Prorocentraceae; genus Prorocentrum; species Prorocentrum cordatum. The sequence continues at coordinate 76,154 of CAUYUJ010014638.1, read as the reverse complement.
GCTGATGATGATGATGGTGATGATGATGATGCTGATACTGCTGATGACGATGATGATGCTGATGCTGATGATGCTGATGATGACGATGATGACGATGATGACGATGATGCTGATGATGATGATGATGATGATGATGGTGATGATGCTGATGGTGATGATGATGATGATGATGATGATGATGGTGATGATGATGATGATGATGATGATGATGATGATGATGATGATGCTGATGATGGTGATTTTTGCCGTAGATCGGAGAAGAACGTCCACAGGAGGAGGGGGGGAGAGGAGGAGGAGGAGGAGGAGGAGGAAGAAAGCGGGAGCGCCCGCCCCGCACGCTGGGCAGCCCCGCCGGCGCCGGCGCCTGCATGCCGGCGCCCCCGCGCAGCCTGGGGCAGCAACCGCCTGTGTCACCTGCGGCGTCGCCCCTGCCCAACGCCCTCGCGCTGCAGGCGGCCCGCACTCCACTCGCGAGCGGCGGCGGATGTGCCGGGCCAGAGGCCTCTGTCGAGGCTGGCGAGGGCCTCGCGCCCGCTCTGGGGCCGAGGAGCGCCGGGCGGCAGGCAAGCCTGGGCCAGGCCGCCCGGGACCCCGCCCTCCCGCGCGGACACCGAGCCGCAACGGGCTCAGAGCCACATGCGCACTGCTCCGCAAGCCCGCAGGTCGCGGGACGCGTGCGCCCTCTGCGTGCCCACCTGAAGGCCCACGGCGCTCGCTCTGGGCTCGGCGGCAGCCCCCTGCGCGGCGGCGGCGCGCCCAGCATCGAGCGCGGGCGGGCCTGCGCACGCCGACAGCAGCCACCGCGTGCAGACGGCGCGCTTGCCGCGGGCCTCTGAGAGGCAGCGGAGGCAGCGAGCGCATCTGCAAGGCTCCAGCTCCGCGCGCGCCGCCCTTGAGCATGTCGGCCTCGTGCTGGGTGCTGCGCGTCGCCTGCTCGACAGGCGTCGGCGGTGGGTGCTCGGTCGCCCGCCGCGCCGCGCCGTGGCCGCGGGTCGGCGTCGCTGGTGGCGCGGAGGATGGTGACGAGCCGAGTGCGGACCCGGCGGGCCCTGGCGTCAATCTCCTTGGCTGCCTTCATTTCCTCCTTGATGATGATGGTGATGATGATGATGATGATGATGATGATGATGATGATGATGATGGTGATGATGGTG
>CAUYUJ010014638.1:0-70000 GCA_963575745.1 Prorocentrum cordatum | reverse complement strand
AGAGGGCCCCGCATCGCCAAACGATCTGTCCAAGACGCCTTCCCGGCCTCCTGAAGGCCTGTGAGGCCTGCGAAACGCCCTCCAAGAGGCCTCCGGGAGCACTCCCAAGAAGGCCCCCAATGGCAAAATTCATGAACTTCCCTAGGTTTGTTGACGAACTGTAGCGTTCTCGCCTCTTCTATTCCCGGCGCTCCAAGACGGCCCCAGGGGCCCCAAAAATCGCCGCAAGACGGCCCAAAGTCCTCCAAGAGGTTCCCAACATGGCCCACGAAGGTCCCAAGACGGCCCGAGACGCCTCCAAGTCAGGCCAAGAGGCAGTGAAGACGGCTTCGAGAGGGTGCCCCAACGAGGGACCCGACCGGACCTCGAGCCCTCGCCCCCGAGAAGTTTCCCGGAGGCCGCAAGAGGCCTCGAAGACGCCTCCGAGAAGCCCCCAGGAAGCCCATGCAGGCCCCCAAAAGTCCCCCGAAACTCCACCAAACCGCCCCCCAACCGCCCACCAGAGGCCCCCGAAAGCGCTGCGAACAGACCCCGACAAACATCCTCTCCTCCCCCTGCTCCTCACCCTCCTCCTTTTCCTCCGCCTCGTTTTCATCGTCCTCTACCTGCTCATTGCCCTTCTCGACCAGCTTCTGCCCCAACTCCCCCTTCTCATCCTCCTCCGCATGTTGTTCCTCGTCCTCCCCTCCTCCTCCTCCTCCTCCTCCTCCTCCTCCTCCTCCTCCTCCTCCTCCTCCTCCTCCTCCTCCTCCTCCTCCTCCTCATCCTCCATATCCTCGTCCTCCTCCTCCTCCTGTTCCTCCTGCTCTTCCTCCTGTTCCTCACCCTTGCCCACCTCCTCACTCCCCTCCTTCGCATTCTCCGCCTCATCATCCTCATCTTCCTGATCATCAACCTCCTCATGCTCCCTTACCTCCTTCGTGGACCCTTCTTCTGGTCCTCCGCAACCTTACATCGACCTCCTCCGTGCCATCCTTCCCTTTTTCCTGCCCCTCCTCCTCTCCCTTCTCCACGTCCTCCTTCTGTTCCTGCTCCTCCGACTCCCATTCCCCTCGTCTTGCTACTGATCTTTCCTCCCCCGTCGTCCCCCTGGCCCTGTTCCCACTCCCCATCCTGATTCCACCGCGTCCTCAGCCTCCTCCTCCTCCTGCTGTGTTCCTCCTCCCCCTCCTCCTCCTCCTCGTCCAGCTCACTGAGCACCCTAAGACCCCCCACCCCCGAGGCAGGCACAGCCACGCGACCGCCCCGTGTGGTGGAGTGGCGAACAGGAGACCATCGGCGAGGCCGCTGCTGACAGGACCGAGACAGCTCTTGTGCCGGAGACAATCGAGACGGCAGTGGAGGATGATGATGAAAATGGGCCAGGTCAGGAACGCAGGCACACGGCTCCTCGAGCGGTGGACGTGCTCCCGTCGCCACGAAGGACGCTGGCGCTTGGCCCTGACACGTTAGACGCTTCGAAAGCTATCTGCCTAGACGAGCTCCTGCCTGTAGTGCCCTTGGACCAGAACGTTCCCTTCAGCATCGGCACGATCAATGGCAATACTTGGACCTCTACGCAGGATGTGCTCCGATGGTGGCAAGGCAAAGCAACCCTTCTCCACGTGGTGCTGGTGCAGGAGACGAGGTTCATGCATGACCACCTCGTCCAGTCAGCTCATCAGTGGTGTCGGAATGGCGCCTACTCGCTGGCGGTAGGGATGACACTCAGGCAGTCCAGTCACATCCAAGCAGTGTCGGAGGGAGTTGCGATCATGACCTCCCAGGCGATCGGAGCTAAGCAGGTGGTGAACATCCCAGCAAGTGGCAGTATCGGCTCATCCTCAGGCAGCTGGTATCTAGGCCCAGGCTCGGTGGTGGTAATAGGCTTGGCCTACCTGACGCACGGCATCGGCGTCGTGGACGACAACGAGGCGCTCCTCGGATACGTGGTCACCACGCTGCAGGCGCCACCCTACCCGTTCATCCTGGGGGGGACTGGAGCGTCTCGCCTGAAGAGCTGCTGGAGAGCGGACCCCCCCCCAAGACCTCAAACGTATCCGTTTTCATGTCTGAACCAAGAGATCTGCATTCCCAAGTCGACCAGAACACCTTTACTATCGGAGGACACCAAGGCGGTGGCCATCGCGACAGGGGCCCCGACGTGTCAAGGCAGCGAGCACGACTCCTTCGCGTGCTCCCGGGTGCTCGCGACCGTCCAGCACGAGGGGAAGGCCCTCGACGATGCCCCGCTCGACCCGCGCACGCCCGCGACGGTGGAGTTTGTGAAGGCCTTAGGAGGCAACTACTGGGAGGTTTTCGTCGGAAGGATTAAATAGGATGAAGCCTCATAGGGGGGCATTTGCGCCGGAGTGGGCCTCGGATTAAGCGGGATTAAGCCAGATTAAGCGGGATTGAGCGGGATTAAGCTGGATTAAGCGGGATTAAGCCGGATTAGGCCGGATTTCGGACCAGGGCAAAATCAGAATTTGACCTCCCAGGAGTTGCATCCGAAAAGGCCCATGGCACAGGCCCCACGTGCGGGGGCAGGCGGGGCCGAAGGCGCTCCCCCCAAAAGATCCCCGAGGCAGACGAGGACGCACCCCCTCGCCGACTTCTCGGCGGTGCACTGCCCCTGGGAGACAAGAAATGAATAACGAGGGGGCCAGCTTCGACGACGAGATCGGGCGGCGGCACCAAGGGACGAAGAGGCAGGCCTGCGAGATCTTCGACATCCCGGGCGACAAGCAAGGGTGCTTCTGTGGCAGGGCGAAGGGCCTCAAGAGGCGCAAAGCGGCCATGCTCGACAAGGTCCAGGAGCTCAAGACATACACTGGCAGGTCCGACACGATGGCTTGGAGATCGTTTGCCAGGATGTGGAGGAGGCTCTGTGCCTGGGCACAGGGCCAACAGAACGCCGATCCCACAGGCCTGGCGGTGGTGGCTAGGCGGCCCAAGAAGCAGCTCAGTAAACGGCATCGCCGAGGGCTGGAAGCGAAGCTGCAGGCGCCTGAGCTACTCGATCCCATCACGCCCACGGGGGTCCCGGAGACCAAGGACGCGACCAAGCGGCTGGAAATGGGCAGAAGCAACCCCGCGCACTACCACCAGCTGCTCGAGCTGATCGAGGGCGAGATAGCGGCAAGATCGAGCAAGGATGCAGCGGCCAAGTACCAGGACTGGAAGGCCTTCTGCACGAAGGCGCGCGACGGCAACTGCAAGATCGCCCGCGCGGTCATCGAGCCTCGGCTACGAGAAGACACGCCAGTACTTCGTGACGAGTTACCAGTGGCAGGCAGTGAAGCAGCGGAACAGATCCTGGACGATTGGAACCTGCTGCGGGTGGCAGAGTCCAGGCAGAACGACCCACACCCAGCGACCTTGCAGGTCGAGTGGAAGCTGCACCCCATTCTGGCGGAGGAGCTCCTGGGAGCGCTGCCGTCCTCTCCGAGCAGGACGGCGCTGGGCTGGGCCTCCCTGCGTCCTCGGCCCTTCGAGAAGATGCCCTGGGAGACAGAGAGCGGTCGATGTCCTCGACAGCTGGGGGCGGCAGCCAGAGGTTTTGCCCATGCTGGCGATCATCAGTGAAGGGGCCCTGGGACAAACAAATAAATACACACAAGTAAACAGATTCTCCATAGTTTGCCATATTTTCGCGGTTATCGTTTTCCCCCCCCACTTCCCATACTTTCCCATGCTTTCTGGGGCATCGACGATGAATTGTGTCTGTGTGTTTTTTCCCCCCTGAGCACATCGTCTTCGGCACCGCCTGATTCCGGGGCTTTGCCCCCTCCTGGCCTTGACGTGAGGCCCCTCCTTCTGCCCCCCCCCCTTCTGCCCCCCTCCTTCTGCCCCCCCCCGTAGTGGAAATGGGACGGGGGGGGCGCCCCCCGTCCCATTTCCACTACGTAACCGGAACTGTGCCGTCACCCGAAAAAACACAGGCTATGGCAAACCTGGCATAGTGATTCTGGCCAATTCAGGGGGCTCTGGGGAAGGACACAGCGACAACAGCACACCGAGCCAGCTACATCTGTTTGTTTCCTGCGCGAAGCCCGCCCGATCCGCTGCCCCTCAAAGGGGCGATCATCCCGCGCCCACGCAATGAACGAAACAGGATACCTCGCAGATCAGCTACATACACCAATACTGCGAGGTGCGCCGATCTGCGAGGTACACCGAACCAGCTACATACACAACATACGTATGCGCTATGCCAGGGCAAAAGATTCAACTCCGGCAAGTACGCTTTACGACATCGCGGAGCTCGACGAGAACATCGCACACGGGCGATTACGAAAAACAGCTACGCACTTCTCGTTCGACATGGGCCTTCTTCGTGCGCGGTGTGCTCTACGGGTGCCCGGGACACGCTGGGCGGGGGCCTCCCTCAGTGGCCCCACTGAGGCCGCCGGCGCCGTCGTGGCAGGATGCAGCTGTGCGACTGGGGTCTCCAAGCTGATGCTGCTGGCGCTGCTCCACGCAGTCCTGGGAGCTCCTCCCCCTCCTCCCCCTCCTCCTCCTCCTCCTCCTCCTCCTCCTCCTCCTCCTCCTCCTCCTCCTCCTCCTCCTCCTCCTCCATCCCTCCCTGCCGCAGCATCAGCCTCAGAAGTGACCCCGCCTCGCACGCGGCAGGCGGGCTCCCCGCCTCTGTCGGGCACGCCACCCAGGCTCGCAAGGAGGTGGCCCAGTGCATGGCCCAGGTTCACCTCCCCGTCAACGGGGGCAAGACTGACTACCTACCAGACCACCCCAACCCAACCCGAAGACCCGCATTTCGGGTTGGGGGGGGCAAGGGTTCCACCGTGTGTTTTGTTCGACGTTCCCCGAACCACCCCCCCGCTGGAGATCGAGGGAAAATCTGAGCCTTCGGGTTGGGTTGGGATGGCTTGGTGGGTGGTGAAAGACCAGGCTCATGACCTCCAACCCCGAGGCCCTGCAGGCGCCCCTCGAGAGCCCCGACCGGGACTCGAGCACGGACCCGCACGCGGGTGCCCACGGCGACCTCGGAGGGGGCTCCGGCAGCGGGCCACAGCGCAGGCCCCCCACAGGCGCTCCAGCGTGCTTCCGCGGCCACGAAGATGACCAGCAAGTTACTCCAGATCTCGTAAGAAAAGGGAGGGGGTCTGGACCTTCCAAGACAAGCCATTTCAGACCTCCCCCGTGGGAGAACCCTCCAAAATATCGTCCCCGGACCCCCCAGGCCCTCCAAGATAGCCTGGAAGAGACCCCCCCCCGAAATGAGACCCCCCTCCTTTTATTACGAAATCTGGAGTATCTCGTCTGGGCACGGGGGCGACGGTTTCGAGGGTCTTCAGAACGGGGCCTCTGGCCAAGGCCATCTGGGGATCGTCAATCAACGGCCTCGCGGGCACGTCCATCAGGAGGCTGCGAGTTCAGGCGGCCAAAGCAGCTGGGCCCCTTCGTCCAGGATGTGCTCTCGGTTCCCGATTCCCGCTCGACCCCTTCTCGGCCAGAAGGGACCCCCTCGAGGTCACCGCGGTCCAAATGGCCAAGGACTTCGTGAGTGTGATGTGGAACCGCCAGGTGTCTTGGGATGTGATCCAGGCTGGCTACCACCGCGGCCTCGAGGCGCTCCGCTCTCGCACTCGCTGGCTCAAGGTGAAGCGCCCCGTCGCAGCATTGATGGCCAGCCTCGACACCATAGGCTGGAGTTTCGATTTCCATGGCAAGGCGCTGGTTGATGATCAGGGTCGCTCATGGTCTATCCCGAGATTCTCGCCACAATTCTTTGCTGGACAGATCCGCGAAGGAGTCAGGAGGTTCACGACCAGAGATAAGCAGAACAGGCAGAGCGACTTTCAGGCGTGAAAAGGCGATATTCCTGGTGGCCGATCAAGAGGCTGCTGAGCAAGACCTCATCACACACGTGGCATGGATGTGGTCTCTAACATGCATTGGACGCAGACCAGGATGGCATTGCACGTGAGAGATATTGACACGACATGCAGACTGTGCCATGGAGCTCGAGGGACGCTGTACCATAGGAGAGTGTCGCCCAGGTTATGACGCGTGGAGGCGCGATCATCTGGGTCACCATCTACGCCAAGCTGCCAAGAACATGAGAGGGATGTCGGAGGCGGGTGAGCTCTTCGCGCGTGGCATCTTCCCAGACCCGAGTGCCTGGCTCGGACGGCCTCATCGAGACCCCAAAGAGACCTACCTGCAAACGATCAACTGGCCCAATGACGGGACCTTCGTAGGCAAGAACTGCCGAACGGTTTTCACGGACGGGTTATGCTACGAGAGGAACTACCCAGGGCTCCGAGTGGCAGGCTGGTCAGCCTGTGTAGTCAACGAGAACGGAGGCCTGCTCCACGCCATTGATGGGGCCGTCCCACCGGCCCTGGCCCCAGACCAGAGCTCCAGGGACGGCGATAGTTGCGCTGTCGGGCAGCTGGGACTGCACGCGTTGCTGGAGGCCGTAGTCGAAGTGCATGTGGACTGCAAAGCTACGGTTTCGGTTGGAAATAGGCTCCCCTTCTCAGCTGACGAGAACAGGATGAGATGCCATTGGTGGTCGGAGGTCTCAGAGGCCCTAGAAGGAGTTCGCTTCGACAAGGTCGATGCACCAGTCCCAGAAGGCGGTCCAGGAGGGCCTCATCTCCCACCAGCAACGTCATGGAAATGCGAATAATGATCGGCTAGCTAAGATAGGTGCTGAGCCCTTTAGAGCCCCGCAAGCCCAGCAATTGGTGATCGAAGGATGTGCCTCTCTCGCCCGTGAAGCTGCTGGGTTTGCGTCCACCCAGCAGGTGATGAGAAAAACTGGCCAAGCGGCCGACCATGACGGGCTAGAGTGGCTCACCAGAGTGCCCCTCGCGGCTGTCCTGGGGCTCCCCATCCCGAGTCCCGTGCTGGAAAGGGGGTCTCCTCCTCCTCCCCCCCCACATCCCGCTCTTGGGGGACACTAGGGGGGAGTGTTTGGAGGCTTCTTGGGCTTTCAGGGGACACAGCCTGTGGTGGGCGGAAGGTAGAGACGGTCGGGAGCACGAGCTCACCGACACTCGTTTGATGTGTTCGGCGTGCGGACCCGATGCCAGGGCTGGTATCCGCGCCCCTTGTGACGGCAGGCCCAGCAGGGGCCGCTGCAAGCATGTGGACTTGCCTTGGCAGGGCAAGCTTCCGAGATGTGGGGACAGCCGAGTCATTCGTAACGCGGCCTCCCCCCTCGCTCAGCGTCCGTCGGGAGAGGTCCAGGGCCCTGGCCTCCCCTTCGGACGTCCCTGCCCCGCCCCTTGGTCCAGGCTCCTCGGGACGCCCAGGGATCCAGGAGCCTGGACGCCGAGCGAGGGCTGAGGCGTTTCGGGCTCTCGTGGGAGGAGGCGGCCTCGCTCGCTGGGTCAGGCCGCGCGAGACGCGAATGCAACAGCAGCGATGGCCAAGACCGGGGGTCTTCGGAGGCCCTGCCCACGACCCTCCCCCTTGATCTCTGCTCTCTGATATGATTTCAAGGAGTTGGGGTCGCCCTCCCTTTTCCATGCATGTAATGGGGTCGCCCCCGTCGGCGGCAATGGCCGTAAGGCCTTCACAATATAAGCTGGCGGACGTTCTCGCGGATTTCTGTGGTCGGCGCCTGACCTCCCTCCCTTCAGGCGCCGCCAGGAGGGTCCCACGCAGATCTCAGAGACCCGCGCGGACCTCCGAAAACAGTTGTTTACGTCGATGGCTCTTCTTCGACTCCTGCGCTGCTTCTCCCACGACGACGACGGCGACGGCGACGGCGACGGCGACGGCGACGGCGACACCGACGGCGACGGCGACACCGACGGCGACGACCCAGAAAAGACCCCGGCCTCGCTCGGGCGGGGCGTGCTCGGCGGCCACGGCGGCGTCCAGAGCCCCGGCGCCCCCGGCAGCGGCGCACCTCGGCATGCCGCCCTCCCCGTCCCTCCTCGGCGCGGCCACCGCCGAGGAGGCAGCGCCAAGGGAGGGGGGGAGGGACGAAGGGGGGAGAGAACGAGGGTAAGGGAAGGTCCGCGTGAGGACGAGGGATCCATCCGATGCGCCATGCTGGAAGCCCCGGCTATGACAGCCGCCGTATCTCTTGTTTTGGTTTCTCTCTCTCTCTCTCTCTCCCTCTCTCTCTCTCTCTCTCTCTCTCTCTCCTCTATATTTGCTCTCCCTCCCGATGAGGAAGAAGGAGGAGGAAGAGGAGGAGGAGGAGGAGGAGGAGGAGGAGGAGTCAGCAGGGGGGAAAGCAGTGGAGAGAGGAGGATGAGGAGGAGGAGGAGGAAGAGGAGGAGGAGGAAGAGAACGAGGAGGAGGACGGAGGAGGAGGAGGCGGAGAAGGAGGAGGAGGAGAGGAGGTGGTCAGCCGACGTCCCCCGATTCTCCATGTCCTCCTCTTCCTCCTCCTTCTAATTCCTCCTCTGCATCTCCCTCCACCTCCTCAATCTCCTCCTCTGCCTCCGCCTCCGCCTCATCCCTCCTCCCCCTTGCGTTGGCATGACGAAAAACAGGTCGAACTTTTATCCTGGGCTGTTTCTGACGGTCCCAAGGCCTTTGAACAGGCCCGCGGGGGGGCCGAAAAAATTGAAAACAATCTCCAGGATCCGTCAACCCTCAAAACTCCTTGCAATCATGGCGACTACTGGTCTCCTCCTGCCAGTGTGCGTTTCTAATAAGATGTTGAATGGCAACGAGAGGGAGGCGCAGGAAGGGGCGGAGTGAAAGGAATACGTGGGGGGAAGTGCGGGGAACGGAAGGGAAGCGAGGAAACAATGCGGAAATGAGAGGGGAAAAAGGCCGACGGATGACGATGATGATGATGATGAATATGATGATGATGATGATGATGATGATGATGATGATGCTGATAATGGTGATGGTGATGATGATGATGATGATGATGATGATGATGATGATGTCGATGATTATGAGGATGCTGATGATGATGAGGAGAAGGATGTTGATGCGTACAATGACGATGATGGTACTGGTGATGCTGGTGATAACGATAACGATGATGATGATGATGATGATGATGCTGATGATAATGACGATGATGACGATTATGAGGGTGGTGATTATGATTATGCTGATGATGATGATAATGATGGTGATGAAAACGAGACTAGCGCGCCCGATTATTTCCTTCTGATTGCTGTGCCCAAGAGCTCTCTAGCTCATCGGCAGCTCGAGTTAAGTAAAGAAGCTCATCATCATCTCAACAAAAAATCAGTAGAGTACGAATAATTGCGGACCTAGCTCGAGTAGCAGACCGAGTTCAGACCTCTACATGCTTCAGACGAACGCGTCTGATCATTCTGAATCGATTACGTGGCGTACCAGCTCTGTAGCTATCCTACAGCTCGATTTAAGTTGAGAAAACCGACAGTATCTGTCAAGATGACTCGAAACAGCCGATCCCGCCCGGATGCTTTTTGGCAGTAATAGATACCCGATCGAGCTGATATTAAGACGGCGAGCGGGAATAAGATCGAATAGCACGGGGAAAAATATTAGAACTCTACCGAATGGTTGAATTTCGAGAACATAATTTTCAACCGAGCAATAAGCACCAACAGGTCCGTCGAGATTTTTCGAGCCAACTATGGTGATGAGGATGATGATGATGTTGATGACGGCTCTGATGATGATGATGATGATGATGATGATGATGATGATGATGGTGACGGTGATGGTAATAGTGCCGTGGTCATGGTGATGAGGACAATGATGATGATGATGATGATGATGATGATGACGATACGATGAGTATGATAATGATGGGTATGACGACGATGATGATGCCGATGGTGATGATGCGGAAAAGGATGAAGATCATGATGATGGTGTGTTTATGGTGATGATGATGGTGGTGGTGGTGTTGGCGATGGTGGTGATGATGGTGATGAGGATGCTGATGGTGATGATACTGATGATGGTGCTGCTGATGATGATGGTACGTGTACGTATAACAGTACTGACGGTGCTGGTGGTAATGGTGGTATTGATGGTGATGAGGATGCTGATGCCGGTGTTGCTGCTTATGATGACACGCTTGACGATTGTGGTGATAGTGATAATGATGATGCTGATGATCATCATCATCATGATCGCGATGGCGACGCCATGTATGATAGCGTGTCAAGTCCTAGCTTACCTCACGCGAACCCATAAGAACGGGAACGCGAACCCGAAAGGCAAAGAAAGGGTCAACCAACGCTGACATTAGAACCACGAGCTCGACAACAGACCGAGCGCGTGTGCTAACCGCCCAGGGCGGCCCATTCTCCTGGCCCCGACGGGGCCAGGGAGGGAGCAAGGGTGTACAAAAAAGGTTGCTGTGAGGACCGCTGCTTGAGCGAAATATGCTTCCCTGAACGAGGCTCAAGACTCTTGCTCGCACCCCTAATGTGACGATGGCGATGACGATGATGACGATGATGCCGATGATGGCGATGATGACGATGATGACGATGACGATGACGATGACGATGACGATGACGACGATGATAATGATGATGGTGAAGATGATGATGATGATGGTGATGAAGAATGAAATTGATTATATTGGTGATGCTGATGGTGATGATGATGATGATGATGATGGTGATGGTGATGATGCGGCTACTGCTGATGATGATGACAATAGTGATGATGATGATGTTGATGATGATGCTGATGATGATGATGGTAGTGGTTACGGAGGTGATGGTGATGGTAATGAGGATGGCTGTGATGATGGTGGCAAAGCTGTTGATGGTGGTGTTGGTGATGATGATCAACATCATCATCATCATCATCATCATCATCATCATCATCAGCAGCATCATCATCATCATCATCATCATCAGCATCGACATCGACATCACAATCATCATGGTCAACAGCGAAGTTGGAGGAGGGAATGCCATTGCTCATCTGATCCTTCTCTTCCTGGCGCTTACGCAACGGGTCGATCTGGTAATCGCCCCAGACAATCGTCCCCATTCTACGACTCCTCAACCTGTGCGTATGTGGTGATCAGCCCTGGATCCGCACTCCCAGACATGATATGGCCCCAGATTTGGGCGGGCGCGGCACCACGGCAACGCCGACGACGGCGGGCGCAATGATGAGCGTAGAGGTGATGGCGGCGATGGCGGCGACGACGACGGCGAGGCCAATGACGGCGCCGATTTTGGTCGCCCCCGCCGATCACGATGACGACGCGCTCTCTTCGGTGATGAAGCCTTTGAAGATGTTCGGCATGCGCAATCGGCCGACGCGCGCGAGTGGCCCGCGCTGCATTATTTGACGCGGTTCGCGCCCCCCCCCCCCCCCCCGCGTTCGCCAGGGCGCGCGAATGAATTCGACATGCGGCGCGAGAGGCCCGTTAAGCAGAATGCGATGACATCGTTGACAAACAAAAAAACATAATTGTCGAGAATCCGCTTGGCCGCGAGCGTGCGCCTGTCTAAACATGCCGTAGCAAAACCATGTGAGTTTGATGTGTTTTCGGAACGATCTCTCTTGATATCCCCGCGGAAACCTAGAAGGCGTTCGAAGGATTTCGGGGCGCGCGCGACGGCGCGCGCGCGCACTTCGCCCAGGGGTTCTCGCGACGGTACGCGCGCAAAGGCGCTCGAGCGATTTCGACGCGCGCGCGCGAGAGGTCCGTTTGGCAGCACTTACACAATGATCAGATTGATGCGATTCCTAAAGGATTCGCAAGAGCGCGGGCGCAGTTTCTCAACTAGGTTCGCAAGACCATGCGGCGGCAATTGCGATGAATGCTTGGCGTTGGCTGGTGCATCTCCGCGGCCGCACAAGCCCGCGCGCGCTCGCGCGCGCAGACCGTCGCGGCCGCGGCGGCGCCAGCCGCCGGGCAATCCCAGCGGGCTCTTCAGCGCGAGTCGGCGACGAGGGCGCGCGCGGCATTATGGCATCGCCAAATACGGTGGACGCGACGATGGGAGTCGCGAAGATGGCGTTGAACGCGCCCGCCGACCACGATGACAACGTCGTCGCGTCGGCGATGAAGGCTTCGGGGTTTTCGATGCGCGCGCGCGCGGCCGACGCGCGCGAGCGGCCCGCGCGGCACCGTTTGACTCGGATCGCGCCCCGCCAGCGCGCGCGCAAGGGCGTTCGAAGGAGTTCGACTTGCGCCGCGAGTGGCCGGCTTGGCAGGATGCGATGGCCATGCTTTTTTTGTTTTAGAAAATTATAAGTGTTCGCAAGAGCACGCGCGCAAGCACGCATTGAAAACCGCCGCTGCAAAATAAATTTGTCGCTGGCATGTTTTCGAAGCGCTCGGTTCTGACACCCTTGCGAAACTCTACGTTTTTTGAGAGCTTCCGGCACGCGCGCGCGACGACGCGCGCGCGTGCGCGCGCGTGCACTTCGCACCATTCTTGGGCCAGGGATTCTCACGACAGCACGCCCGCAAGGGCGTTCTAGCGATGTCGGCGCGCACGCGCGCGAGCGGCCCGCCTGGCTGCACGCTACGCACACGTTGATTAACAAGTATTGCTCGTCATAAGAACTCGCCAGAGCGCAAGCGCGGGCTTGCATCTGAAAGCCCCCGTCGCGACACATGCGCGATTCATGTGTGATCGGGGCGCTCGGTGTAGTTACCCTTGCGAAACCTGAAGTCCTCGATGGATGTCAAAGCATTTTTGAAGAGCTATGACTTTGAATGAACGAGTGCGCGTGCATAATAGCAAGTACAAAGGGTGAAGAGTGGGCGCGAACTCCCGCCTGCGTGGAATGGTACGAACTCGCATTCCTGATGGGCGATGGCGCAAAATCGTATGTAAATTGCACACCCCCTGGGGGGAAAGGTAAAGCGGGCCTCGGGCAGGCGGTCGATCATATTCCCGTTTAGACAAGGGCAAGATACGCGGCGCCATTCACCCTGCCGAACTCGAGGTTGCCAAGGCCACTGCTCGCGCGAACACCCCACCCGCCCACCAGCAATTTGGCTTGCAAAACCCACGCGACGGCAACTGCGATGAGTGCTCGGCGTTGCCCAGCGCATCTCCGCGGCCGCGGTGGCGCTCGCCGCTGGACAGTTCCAGCGGGCTCTTCAGCGAGTCGCAACGCGGGCGGGCGCGGCATCATGGTGACGCCCTCGACGGTTGGCGCCACGATGGGCGCGGCGACAAAAGTGGCGACGGCGGCGAGGGCGACGGCAAAGCCGATGGCGGCGCCGACGTTGATCACGCCCGCCGATAACGATGACGATGTCCTCGCGTCGGCAATGGAGGTTCTTAAAGGAGTTCGACGCGCGAGCGCGCGCGGCCGACGCGCGCAAGTGGCCCGCGCGCCATTACTTGGCGCGGATCGCGCCCCCCCCCCTCAGCGCGCGCGCAGGGGCGCTCGAACGAATTCGACATGCGCGCGCGAAAGATGCGCATGAAAGAACTTGGTGGAAAAATTCGAGCAACCCACGGTTCCCCTGATACTTCGCAAAGCGAGGGCGCAGGCTGTGTTTGAAAACCCTTGTTGCGAAACCAGGTTTTGTTACATGTTTCCGGGGCACTCACTCGACTTTGAAATTCTTGCGAAAACTTAGGAGTTGTTGATGGACTTCGGCATGCGCGCGCGACGACGCGCGCGCGTGCACCCCGCCCCACCGTTTACAAGGGATCCTTGACAACTGCTCACTTTTGATAAGCGAGCGAACTCATATTTAGGATGGGCGGCGGGGCAGGATCGCATCTAAATTGCCATATGAAAAGGCGAATCGTTAACCGAACACGGGGAAGATCCGAATACTCTTTTACGAACGAGAATCTACGTCGCACGAGCTACGTTCTGCAACGTATGTGCAGCACGATAGTGAGGAAAGATAGGCAATGCAATACATGTGGTACAATTTATGTTGTGCAATATATATATATATATATATATATATTGTGGACAACGGGCGGCGGCGGACGGGGCGGCGACGGTGACGACATAGCTGCGGGGCCAACGCGCAGGCCCAGACGAGTGGCTGCGACGAGGCGGCGAAGGCGGCGACATAGCCGCCGGACCCACAAGAAGGCCCAGACGTTTGGAGAAAACGGGGTGGCGACGAGGCGGCGACGGCGGCGACCCCCCAACACGCACCCCCATATCCTTCGAGAACAAATGTGAACCCCTAAATTAAAACACTCTTTAGGGGACAAGAATGAAAAGGTGGGCCACTCCGGGGGGGGTAAACATACATGTGCACAAACAAACACACACACACACACACACACATCGCGTCGGAATACTAAGCCGAAAACTCCGACAACCTAGATTCTTACCCCGGAAACACCCACACGGACCCAAACAAATCAGAGGAAAATGACAAAACCCCAGGATCAAGAAGTGGCACGGCCCTTGCGGGAAAATGGGATGGCAAGCGGAAGACGCTCCCCCCCCCCGAAAGGCGGAGGCGATCGAGGCCGTCCGATCTCAAAGGTTGAGCGATTCGACGGAGCTGAAGCACTTCAACACGCGCAAGCCTCCAGAAAATTCGAGAGTCGACCTCACCGCTTCACCTCGTGGTAGATGACGAGGATGACGAGGAGGTGGAGGAGGAGGACGAGGAAAAAGACTGTTTGGGACTGTTTCGTTTATCCCGAAGCCCATTCGGGAACCACACCCAGCGAGAACACACATCTGCCCCACCAGCGGCACCGAGGCTCCGTAAGCGACGCGGCCAGGGAGGGAGAGGAGGGGGAGGCGCGGCTCGGATCGACCCGGCAGGAAGAAGCGGCATGGGCCGCAGCGCCATCAGGGCCTCCCCTATGGGGGGGCACACGCGTGGAGCTTATATGCCGCCTTGCCCGGCGGCCAAGAACCACCACGGCTCCAACCATACACCCTGACCGGGGACGAGTAGGAGGAGGAGGAGGAGGAGGAGGAGGAGGAGGAGGAGGAGGAGGAGGAGGAGGAGGGTGAGGAGGAGGAGGAGGGAAAAGAGGACGAGGAGGAGGAAGAGGAGGAGGAGGAGGAGGAGGAGGACGAGGACGCGGAGGAAGAAAAGGAGGGACTCGACCTTGGCCAGAGGGGGAGGCTGCTGAACACTGGCTTCGACGACGGGTCGCACTCACACGCAGTGCACGGCGGGGTGGCGCAGCCCCTCGATCGCGCCCGCACCACCTTCGCCACCCGCCGTGCGAGTACCCCACAGGGCAAAATGGAGGGAGGTGGTGGGGCGATGCAGTGGGCGAGAGGCCGCGGTCAAACTCGGAGCCTCCCTTCCCTGGAGGCTTTGGCCCAGGGAGGCTACACCCTGCGAAATGCTTAAGAAATCATGGGTTAAGAAATTCATAGTCTCATAATCTGATCACAAACCCAGAACTCCTATCAAATTCTTGGGATGTACATTGAAAAGGTAAGAATAATCGAGACTCTGGACGAAAACTTAGGTTTTCTTAAGCATCGCCTAGGGTGTACAAGAAGGAATTGGGAGGGGCGGGCTGAAAAGCGTGAGACCAGGAAGCCCTGCCCCTCCACGGGGACCGCCTCCTCGCGCCCTCGCCGAGCGCCGCGGGGAGGGGGGAGAGAAGGCGGGGCGCCGCCTCCCATGATGGGCCCATTTTGCACCACCACTACCATAGGCAGGAGAGGGAGAACGAGGAGGAGGAGGAGGAGGAGGAGGAGGAGGAGGAGGACCTCCTCATCCCCCCTTCTCCCCCGTCCTACATATGGCAGCGGTGGTGGAAAGTGTGCCCATTACCCCAAGCCTCCCGACGACGCGCTCCCCATCCCCAGCGGCCCGAGGCCCCGGCACGCGACACTCGCGCGGCCCGCCGCCGCACGCTTCTGCTGCCTCCCCTGCGGCCCCTGGCGGGCCCTCGAGTGGTGCCGCCGCGCCGCAGCCGCCGCCCTGCGGAAGGAGGCAGGGACGGGGGAGGACCCAGGAATGACGAGCGGGTATTTCACCACCAATACCGTAGGTAGGAGGGTGAGGAGGAGGAGGAGGAGGAGGAGGAGAATGAGAAAGAGGAGGAGGAGGAGGAGGAGGAGGAGGAGAAGAAAGAAGATGATGATGATGATGATGATGATGATGATGATGATGATGATGATGATGATGATGATGATGATGATGATAATGATGATAATGATGATGAGGAGGAGGAGGAGGAGGAGCTCCCCATCCTCCCTTCTCCCCCGTCTCACATATGGTAGTGGTGGTGGACAATCGGCCCATCAAGGAAGGAGGGAAGGGAGGGAGGGAGGAGCCCAGGATGAAGGATGCAGGATGTCAACGGCGCCTGGACGACAACAACCTTAGCTCGGCGGAGGACAAACCTCCCTTTAGTAAACCTCCCTTTAGTGAAAACGGCCTGGGGCCGAAACCGACGGACCTGGACCCGCAAAAATGACGGCCGCGACGCCCTCCCGCGAACCGAAAACGGCCGATTCACTAATCGACGTGTCAGGGTAGGAGGTCTGTCCACCCCCGATTAGCGATCAAATATGGGGCCCACGCATCTGCCAGAGCACCTTTGCGACACTAACGCGTCGCCAGAATGCAAGTGTCACGTTCACTTCGCGCAGGCTGTGCTCGGTGTCACCGAGGTCCAAGTGACGTTAGGTGGGTAGTCCACGTTGAGGTGGGTTGCACCCTTGGTTTCTTCCTCCCCCCTCCTGCCTCGTTCCCTTCCCTTCCCCCCCCCCCTGTTCCCCGAGAAGGGGGAAGGAGGCGGGGCGAGGGAGGGAAGAGGCCGAGGAAGCGGAGTGGGGGGAGGAGAAGGGAAGCAACGTGCATCCTTGCGATCTCTGGGGGCCAAGAGAGGGGGGGGGGGGGGGCACGGGGCCAGGATGTCCCGAGCTGCTTTCGAAACTGAATGGCCGCGGCCCGGGGCCGACGGCGGCGCCTGGATCTGCGGACCCCGGGCCTCTGCTCCGTGCGGGTGCTCGGCCGGGCTCGGACCGTGGACACGCACTGCGGGAACGAGGCCCCTCCTCTCCCTTCCCCCTCCCCCCTCCCTCCCTCCTCCCTCCTCCCCCCTCCCTCCTCCCTCCTCCTTCTTCCTCCTCCTCTTTCTCCTCCTCCTCCTTGCCCCTGCCGCCTGACAACCCTCCTATCCAGTTCTGGGGGGATTGGTCCAGCCCGGCGGAAAGCTGGGGCAATTTAGCTTTCACGGACGGCTCAGGACGCTGGAGCAACCAGCCTGAGATCAGGTCGTGTGGATGGGGGCTGGTCCAGATTTCGGACACAGGCGTACCTCTCCGCGCCTGTTTCGGGCGCCTCCCCGGGGCCAGCCAGACGGTGGGCGAGGCAGAGCGCTTCGCCGCTCTGCGGGCTCTTGAACAGATCCCCGCCTTAGAGTGCATCGTTTCTGATTTGCTCTCGTTGGTTGAGGAGGGCCAGCGCTGGGATCCCGTGGACGCGGGGCCTGGAGGGAAGCATGCAAGTTTATGGCGCCGAATTCGCGCGGCTGCGCAGGCTCGCCCAAAACCGCCTCCCGATTTTGTTTGGTGTCCTGCCCACGCGTCCCTGGAGGACGCCGTGGTCAGAGGGCCCCTGGATGGCCCCCCGTTTTTGTTTGCCCTCGGGAACTCCTGGGCCGATTTTTTCGCGAAACGGGGAGCCGCTGAAGAGTGCGTTGGCCAGGGCATTGCTGATCTGTTCCGAATGGCGCTCTCGGAAGCGCAGGAGTTCAGCGTGTATCAAGCCTGGGCAGGGCGTCGAATTATCGATCTCGGTCTCTTCGCGTCGGAGTCGGAGGTCGGTCGTCGCCGGAGTCCTGCCCCTGGCGCCCTGCCCAGCATCCCGACACCATTCATCGGAGATGAGACTGGCCACCAGTTATTTTACAGCCCGTCCCGTGGTGAATGGAGGTGCAGGCAGTGCAACACGGTTACAAAATCCCGCGCTGGCTTGCATAGCCTTCAGGTGGTGAAGAAATATCGTGTTTGCAAACCCTCGGACATCCAGCGTTGGGCTGCCCAGAGGCTGTTCAATAAATGCTGTGATTTTGTGCCCCAGACGTCCGAGGGAGCGGAGGCGGCGCTGTCGGCCGCCTCCAGGTTGCTCGATGGCCCCCCGCCCCCTGACCCGGCCCTGGTCCCTGGCCTGACGGGGGCTGCTGGCGCGGAGAGCTCTGGGGAGCGGAACGCCTGCGCCGATTTAGGCGTGGGTCGGTCCGTGGTGGGGGCCCCTGGCCCCTCGTCGGTGGCGGCGCCGAGCTCCGGGGAGTGTGGCCGTGCCGATTGGGACCTGTTCCACCGCCTCGGCCATCGGATGGCTGAGGTGGGGGCGTACGCCTTCTGCGAGCGGTGTGCCTGTGTGGTTGGGGAGGCGGGGCGGGTTCTCGCCCTCAGGCGACCTTGTAAAGGCCCCTCGGACGTCCCCAAGACCCTCAGCGCGCAGAAGTCCCGCTTAAAGCGGCTGCGCCGGGGCGAGACTCCTCGGTAGGCGTCTCCTTGGGTGGGCGTTTTAGCGCCATCTTTTATCATTTTGTTATGTAGGTGGGTCCGGGCAACTTGGACTCACTCTACTATCCGTATCCGTATTCTCCTCCTCCTCCTCCACCTCCGCCTCCGCCTCCGCCTCCTCCGCCTTCTCCGCCTCCTCCGCATCCCTCGCCGCCTCCTCCTCCTCCTCCTCCCTCCCTCCTCCCTCCCTCCTCCCTCCTCCTTCCTCCTCCACAATGACTCACTATGAAAATACTCTCCCTCTTCCCCTGATGGCGTCCGGGTGATGGCCGCGCACCCTCCGCGTACTGTTTTTTTACACACCGGATGCCCGGGAAATCCCGGGAAACGACTCTCGCTGAGGCGCCGGCGTCATTGTTTCCCAAAATGCTGCTCTCGTTGAGGCGTCGGCTTCATTTCTGCTCCCGAATCGTTCCGGATCGTGCTCCCGCTGCAGCGTGGGCCTCATTTTCGGATCGGTCTTTGGCCTCCGTCGTTCAGGATGGCGTTCTCGCCCCA
Organism: Prorocentrum cordatum; assembly: GCA_963575745.1. Lineage (NCBI taxonomy): Eukaryota > Dinophyceae > Prorocentrales > Prorocentraceae > Prorocentrum > Prorocentrum cordatum. Next base: position 51,148 of record CAUYUJ010014638.1, on the reverse strand, counting down.
GCGCGGGCCTTTTTCTCGCGCGCCCATCCGCCCGCCACCACCGCGCCGCACCGCCACCACCACCACCACCACCACCACCACCACCACACCACCACCAGCACCAGCACCAGTACCAACACCACCACCACCACCAGCACCACCACCACCACCACCAGCACCACCACAAACACCATCACCACCACCACCACCACCACCACCACCACCACCACCACCACCACCACCACCACCACGACAACCACGCACACGCACGCACTCACGCATGTGCACCACCACCCACTACGCACGCGCGCGCGGAGCCACAGGTCCGCTACGACACGCGTCCGCGGATAGAGAAAATCAGCGCCATGGTAAGGGATGGGAGGGAGGGGTAGGACGTCAGATATGACGCGAGCGCACCTAGCTTGCCCTCCCCCCTCCCCCCTCCCCCCTCCTCCTCCCCTCCTTCCCTCCCCCCTCCCTCCTCCTCCCTCCTCCCCTCCCCCCTCCCTCCTCCTCCCTCCTCCCCCTCCCCCTCCTCCCTCCTCCTCCTCCCTCCTCCCTCCTCCCTCCTCCTCCTCCCTCCTCCTCCTCCCTCCTCCTCCTCCTCCTCCTCCTGCCTCCCTCCTCTCCTCTCCTCCTCCTCCTCCTCCTCCTCCTCCTCCTCCTCCTCCTCCTCCTCCTCCTCCTCCTCCTCCTCCCTCCTCCTCCTCCTCCCTCCTCCTCCTCTCCTCCTCCTCCTCCGCCTCCTCCTCCTCCTCTCCTCCCCCCTCCTCCTCCTCCTCCCCTCCCCTCCTCCTCCTCCTCCTCCTCCTCCTCCTCCTCCTCCTCCTCCTCCTCCTCCTCCTCCTCCTCCTCCTCCTCCTCCTCCTCCCCCATCCTACCTGCACAGCGGATAGGACTCGGAGGCGTGCCTTCAGCCCGGCATCGAGCAAGCCGCGTGCCTCTGCCGTGCCAGGTTTTCTGCGTGCGTGCCGATGCTGGGCGCTCCGGGCCTGCGGTCGGGCCACGCGCCGCCGGGACCGCCAAGCGGAGAACGAAGCTCCTGGTTGGCTGAAGTCGCAAGAGTGGCGTTCTGGCATGATCCAGGATTTCTGCCCGCGTGCCCCGAAGGGCGATCCAGGCCTGCCGTCGGGCCACACGCCACAGGGACCCCCCAATGGTGGAGTGAAGCTCTCCTGGTTGGCTCCCCCGGCGCCCGGGTCGGCGACAGATCCAGGGCCCACCGCTTTCCGATTGGATGCGCAGTTAGACCCTTGACATGAGAGACATCGGTGAGTCCTGAGAGATGCCCACAAGCACAGCGGGATTCCTTTGGCCACTTGAATCCCCAAGAGTGAACATCCAGAACCCAGACGGCCAAAACAGTCGTAGTGAAGGAAAGCGTCGAGTAGGTGGTCCCTCGTCACGTCGACCTCAGGGCGCGATTTCCAGTTGTGCTTCACCTGGTTGGAAACAATCGGGTTCTTCCTGGGCAGCTTGTAGGCCTTCCTCCATTGAGCGCAGATATACTTCTCTTCAGGCCCAAGAAGTATATCACCCTGCTCTGCTGTGGCTGTGTGGTGATCGATAAATACCGCAGCCTTCATGGCATCATCAACCTTTCCGACCTTTTGGTGGAGGGTTCTCGACGAATCCTTAGAGCACCCCCACGGCACCTCACAACTCGCCGAGCCTCTCCAACAGGTGGACCAGCTCTTTTTGCCAGTCGTCCCCACCGTGGATCCTGGCCTGGTCCCTAATGTCCTCGAGAGCCGTCCTCGAGAGCTGGTCTGGTCCATAATGTCCACGTAGTGAAGGCGCACCTCGCCCTGCGGAGTCGACTCCGCAGCTGTCTCTTGCAGTGGCGGTTCCAAGAGGCCCAGGCGTGGAAGTCGAAAGAGGACTGCGCGAGCTGGTTCGCCCTGTCACGCTGGATGCGTGTCATCTCCGAACGCGCCGCGGACTTGCAGAGGATGGTCGGCAGCCCGTAGACGAGTCCGTTCTCCGCTTCGCTGCGCCGCTTGATTAAGGCCACCCTGGTCTGCCGCAGATCGAGGCACCGCTGCAGCTCGACACGTTGAATCTCAGCTCGAGACTCTTCCCCGACCTCCTGCAGCTGGGTGACCTTCTGCCGACGGCACAGTGAACCACCTTCAGCGCGACGCATCCTGTCGAGCACCTGGTCCAAAAGACGCACTTCCAGCTCGAGGCTCTGAGTCGCGGCCACGAAAAGTGCAACGCACGCTTTGAAGTGATAGATATTTGGTACCGAGTCGGATGGCATCCACTCCCTCGTAATCTCCTCCTGGGGCTGGAGGCGGCTGACGCACTCCTCGAGGGTCTTCTTGTAGTCGCCCACTCGGCGTACCTTCTTCGCTGGATCGCCTCTGTGGTCGATGATACTCTTGCCCGGGCCCGCCATCTCCTCGTCTCTCTTTTCTCGGCCCCGGATGACAAGGCCCCCTTGTCGGCGCCCCCCCTGGGCATGTCGTCATCGTCGCCGTCGCGGGCGCTGATGCCTCAGCCTATGAACCAAAGGCGGTCAAAGGAGTGCGGGTTGCGCATGTCTGTGGGCGCGCGCTGCTCGTCGCGCAACTCCGTTGACCTTCGCAGGTCCCACGCCGCTCACCCCCGTGGGATCATCGAAGGCCGGGGCGGGGCGAGTCTCCTCCAAGGTCCTCTGCAGGAAGACCCGGGCGCTCTCGAGCATCTTGCCTGCTCGCCGTTCTTCATGAAGGTCGCGATAAAGAGACGTGCAGGGATGATCTTCAGAAGGCGCCGCTGGCGCCACGCTGCGAGGGGAAGCCCTAGGTCGTCGGCCGAGCTGGCTGGCGAATCGCCTGAGCCTCCGTCCATCTTGTCATCGTAGTCCTCGCAGTCGTGGAAGATGTCGTCCATGGCGTCGCCGTCGAAGTCGAGTGGCTCACCTCGTTCTCCCCCGGAGACGGGTTGGTCGTCGCGTAGATGCCCCAGGGGCCCAGGGGTCCAGGCGCTGGGCCCTCGGGCGGCGCGGCTCCGCAGGTAGGAGAGTCCCCAGCCACGAAGCCGAAATAGCAAGCTGGTAAACGGCGGCGTATCGCGACAACATGCTGCCACACCCACTGCACGATGAGGGCAATACAGAAAAACATACATCGAAGGAGATCAGTTGGACACGGGCAGCCAAGAAAGGGTGGAACGCTTCGGAGACACACGAGAAAATAAGTGTTCGGCGGAGCGATATTCTCCGAAACGGTCGGTCTCGGATTGCGCGTTCCGGTGGCCGAGCGATATGCTTCTCTCCTTCCCATCCCCTGCTTCCCCCGCAATGCGAAATTTAGCCGTCTGCAAGAGTTGAAAGGTTGTACGTTCCCTGTGAACTTCGCCAAACCGTCTGCAGGATTAAGTTCGCGTGGAAAACAAAAACACTGACCACGGAGGTTCCCCGAGGCATCCCGATCGCTGCATCTCCAGGGCAGCTCGCTACTCGGTCGATGCCAACTGTTCCCGATTGACAGTCGTGCACGGACTTCGCGTCGGTCGTGGCGATTATATCCAAGTCGGGATTTTGCTCCAAGATCGTCGCCGCTCGAATGTCTCGGCCCATCGCGCAACGACCTGGGAGTTCGTGACGGAGAGAGTTTACAATAAAAGCCACGAGGTAACCCACTCGGCCCCTGCCAAGCCCCCAGACATAGCACCGGCCTCCACCGCCAGAGAGGAACTCCCAGCACGCAGTCTTTTGTGGGGATGCCAAGGCATACTACTGTCATCAGCTCCCTTCTCCCACCAAGAGATCTGCCTGAAAGCGACCTTGCTCAGCACCTCTCAAGCCCAGCCCCGAGTGGCACAGCGCGACCAGGCGGATACGAGAAAAGGGCAAGGATTCGATGACGACGATGGAATGGACGTCCTCGAGACGCCGCAATGCAACACTTGCCTCGATGAAGTCTGTCACTTGAGAATTGGGCTACGCGCTGCTCAGGAGAGACGCATCCCCCGAGCCGTTGGGCATACCTTCTCGGCATGTCCGAGCGAAGTCCCCACGCGAACCACACATAACCGAGGATTCGTGCAGCGCCCCCGTGGGAGACTGGTAAAAAAATAAAGTCGAAATGTGTGCGTGTGTTGCGGCGTTGCCGCAAAATGTGCCCGCCGTACTCAGCGGCGCCCTCCATGAGCTCATTCCATCTTCCGGAAATCTGAACCACCTCCGAAGGCGAGAAATGGCATCGACAAATCCATCTCCAATATCGCCACCCAGCAAATCATCTGCCTCGATGGCGACAAGACCGGAAAATCGCTCGGGGCGCCCGTCAAGGAGTCTCGAGCGCACGCGGCGCAGGACGCCATAGGATGGCGTGAAAAACCGTACTCCCTGAACGCTGCCAGGAAACTTTTCTGCGCCAACAAGCAGGGCTGGGGCATCAAGATCCCTGAGCTCGGCGGTTTTATCTTTCGATTTGTCGTGCCATCGAGAAGGGGTGGCTAATTTAACAGATGTCGGTAGATCTCTGCTGCAGCAGCGCCTCGGCCAACGCGCGCTGTTTCCGCGCCGTCAGGTTCCGCGCCGCATATGTCAGACCACTCTCGCGACGGCTGCCGGTAGGCCCAAGAAACCGCTGCTTAAGATGATCAGGTAACGGGTTGGCACGAATTTCGCGCTCAGCCCGTTTCTTCTCGATGACGAACGACTTTGAGGCGTTGGGGCAGGCTGCTTCTGATTGACAGGCTGCGTAGATGTTCCCCAGGTCGGGAGTCTCGCGCACTCACAACATGTCATCTGCTACCTGAACATCATGGCTGCTGTCCACGTAGCAAGTAAAAAGCTCGTCTGCAGAATCCGCAGATGGAAAAGCAGGAGGCGCGATCGTAGTCGACGCCGGCGGCGCTGGGCACGACGACGCAGTGGCGGGCCATGGCACACACCTCGGGCAATCGCACTGGAGGTTCCCCCGGGCGCCCCTGCCACAGAAGGCCGTCTCGACCCTGGCTCGCTCTGCGGGTCGGCAGACAAGGCGGCGTCTTAACGAAATCGAACTTGTGCAGCGTCACTCCGAGGTGCCGCGCGCGCCAGCCCAGGCTCGTCACAACTGTCCGTTATTGGAAAAATATTGTTATTCTGGCGTCGGCGGCTGCGGTTCCTGATCGGCAGTGATGTCGGAGTCGTGGGGAATCCATCGGCATCCGACACTTCAGGGTCGCGTAGAGGCTCGTTTCTAGAAAATATGGGACGTCCCTCTCTGGCGACGTCGACATGACTACGAGCGCCGCGAGTGCGCTCGAGGTCGACCTTAAGGTCATGATGCCGCTATTTTCATCTTGGGTGGCACTGCGCATTTGTGCGTTAAACACACGCCGCAATGCTCCGCGCACGCCAATCCAAGCCCCGCCAGCAGCAGATACGATGATCACGCCAGGCCCAAACCACTTCCCCGAGCCAACTCGTCATCGTCCCCATGCAAAAACAAGTTGACCCTCCGCGGAGGTGGGTGGACTGCGGCGTCGAGCACGGAAGACTCGGAGTAGGCGAGTTCGGCTGCCCATGGCAGTCCAAGCATCCAAAGCGGCTCGGCGCAATCCTTCCGCTCGGTGGAAATCTCGCACCGTGTCATTAGAAAAGCACTCGGGACCCATTGGGTCATCGGAGAGCAGCGTCGCTGGTACACGTCCTGTAAAATCGAAAACACGTTGCAAAGGTGAGAACAGCTCTGGATCTGTCAACGGTTCCGAACAGGGCATCGCAACTCCCCAATAGCACAGCACTCGGCTAGAATATCAGAGCTACCCTTTGAACGGTTACACGGGGCCGTCGTTTCCATTATTTCCCAGCACGTTCCGTTCATCCGTTTTGCCATGGAGAGCGGGCACCTGAAGGAAAAAAAGCACGCACAAACACACACACACACACACACGCACACCGTCGTTTTGCAGGTTAACCGTGAACGGTCCCTGAGACCCTATCTCCAGGATCCACTGCAGCAGCATCTGGCATGCCAAACACTCGTGCCCATGTACGTACAAATGCCTGCCATACTTCAACCGCTGCCTGCCCTGCCCCCACATGTTCAAACGAATGAAAGGAAGCACCCCGTCATGTGATAGTAATCCAAAAATGCAATGCGTTCCATCGAATGGGCACTTGACCTCGACAAAACCAATGCTAACAACATGGCCTGCAACGGCAGGACTTAGGAACAGCAGCAGGACGGCGGGCATAATGCTGTTCGCGCGCGTCGCACTCGTCGCACTGAAAAGCTGTTCAGTACCAAGCGTTCTACCTCAAGCATAGCACTACCCCTGCTCAGAAGTCGAACGAAATCGCAATTCCGAGGAGGACCAGGGTTGTCATGGGCAGTTTTGAAGTCGCTCAGCTAGTCGGCAGTAGGCGCCCAGACTGCCTGAGCAGGTTCTCCATCATCGCTATCAAGCTCGGCGTTGGGATCATCGACAAGAATCTCTGCAGGCCCATCTTCTTCAGGAGCTGCTTCCGAAGGAAGGTTTGGGCTAGTATTGTTCACTGAGAATGACTGCATGATCTGTTTGACTTGCTCAGCTCGGAAGATGAAGTGTAAGCCGCATTCGTGGTCAGCCACAAAGTCAGTCACCATTATCCCCCACGCGCCTCGGCCGCTTCGACCAAGTTGTGCGAAGCGGCGCGCTGCCAAGAAGCACCTGGAGCGTCTCGAAGCACAGCCATGCGCGTGCCAAATGCTGGACCAGACGGGCTTGCACGGGTAGCGCCTGGAGAAATGAGTTCCCCAACCTGGATGCGACAGGCACTCTGAGGACATCAGCGTACCAGCCGAGCGCCAGCGAACATCACGTCGATAGCAACCCCGCGGCACGATGGGGCACGGCCAGTCCAGTTCGCGCCCACGGAACGGCCAGAGGACGGCTCAGACCAATAATCTCGAATGACTTCGGTCGAGCCATCTGAACAGAAACCCTCGGTCATCCGCTCACTGGTAAAATCACATGCCGATGGGGGGCCGACGGGGCCGGTCGGATTAAGAGGGCGTCGCGGCGTCATGCACCCCGCGACCATTGCAAACGTCTTCTGCCCACGAATCCATCAAGCGTCGTGCTCCTCCACGACCGCATCGAAACCGCCCCCGCCCATGGAGTTCTCGCGCATCTCGCGCTCGGCTGCGTGCGTCTCCACGCGACTGAGTCCATGAGGCGTCGCTGGGTCGCCCGACTCGCGGGCCCTCATGCACCGCTCGCAGCGCTGGAAGTCCTTCTCGTGGATCTCCTCGAAATTGTAGTCCACGTGCCTGCCGACTGCCGAGCGCCACTCGTTCCTGGCCGCGCGTTTTGCCCATGCTGGCGAGGCCGTCGATCGCGGGCCTCACCCAGCATATCTGGCAGTCAACGCGCGTCCACCGCGGGGTCTTGTTGCTGCCCCAATGGCGCATGGCCATCTCGAGATGCGCGCGCGCGGCCTGGTCGGCCGTCTTGACGCCCGAGCCGTCGGGCTCTTGCATCCTGCCCACCGCGAACCACTGCACGCTGACGGCCTTCAGAACTCGGGAGAGAAGTCGCGGGTCGCGAGGCCGCTGCGCGGAGGATGCCGTCTCCTGGCCCGGGCCCCTGGCGCCCCCGAGCAGGTTCTTGCAGGCGCTCACCCCGACGCCGGTTTGACGTTCTTCCCCTGCCAACCTTAATCCGGGAAATCAGGAAAATATCGATCGCACTGCGTTTGCCTGCCCCTGCCAGGCACGCCCTCGGTTGGCCGCCGTCGAACGCCTTCCAACTCGCGCAGCCCCGAGCCCAGTGCCCCATCTTCCCGCGCCGGGCACGCTTCGAACGAATCGTCGACTTGCTTTGAGTCCACCGCTTCGGTGGGAAATGTCCAATTCGTTCCCCGCGACATTTTCCCTTCCGGGAGCCAGTGGACTTTCCTTTCGGGGGGGCTGCTTGACATGGCCTCGTCCAAACTTCCGCTCGCGCAAGCACTATCGTACCTGACTGCAGTTGGCGCAGACGGCAACAGCCTCGCCTTCTTCTAAAATAGCGTCTTCGGGCAAGGCCCCAGCTGCGAAGAGTGCGTTTTGGTCGCCCATGTGCCTGAGAGCCTCAAGCAGGATCTCGTCATCCTCAAAGAACTCGGGCAAGGTAAACCATGACTGCTCCAAGAGAAACCATTGAAAGTCGTCGCGATCAGACCCCTGGCCCGCCCATGCATCGTCGTCTCCTTGATATCCGACAACATGCCATGAAGAACTGATGCAGCGGATGCGACGGCCGCCTTTGCCAGAAAGCAGCGAACGATCGAGCTTCTGAAGTTTTTCACGCACCAGAACAGAGTCGCATGATCCCTCCGTCCAGAGCTCACCAGCTTCCAAAGCAGCGCCGTTGAACTTGAATTCTCTAAGAAGCACGCACCATTTCAAGTCCCATGGAAGGGTCATGTGCTTTTCGAACACTGGAAACAAAGCACGCGTTTACGCGACATAATCATGGACCAGGGACTCATCTCGCTGACGTCACGGTGCCGCCCGAATAGAAACAGCTTCTCAGAAGCCTTCGGCATCCTGCGGCCCGGGCAGGCGGCCAAAGCCTTCTTCTTAACATGTGTGACCACAACGTGCCCACCGTGAGTTGCAAACAAAGGGTTTCGGTGAGTTCGTCAATACTGATATTGAGGCCGACTTTAGAATGGCGGTAGATGAGATATCCGCGTGGTGCTTTCAGAGTTCTGGCAGTTGCATGCCACATCTGCAGCGTCCCCATAGAAAGGCTTCAAATACAAACGCGTATCAGGATTTGCCCATCCCAAGTGGGAGGTAAGTCGCTGGGTACCTGTGGGGCCACGGATTGTTCAGGAAATTGTCCCCTCTGGCGATCGGAAAACCTGGCAGTTGTATCTCCCCAGTAGGTCGGAGCAGCAGGAATGAAACGCACAGCCTGCGTCCGCAGGGGCGTGTTCTGCCGAGCTCGTACAGCCGGCGAACCACGGCCCCGCGCGTTCCAACCTGATGAGGATAGGTGCGCATTGGGCTGTGTCTCCGCCCAGGGCTGTGAGAACCAACGGGCCCACTCCTGATCTGACCAGCCCACATCGTCATCACCTTCCTAAAGAACGTCTTCTCGTCCTTTGTAACCAAAGATGTTCTGGAAATTCATCTACGTGAGGCTGAGCGTCGTCTGGAGAATCCATGGCGGCGCTCGGTGCAATGAGGCAGGGAGCGCGAAAAACGGGACAAGAGCAGAGAGCTTGTCACCCGAGAATCGAATGACAGGGGAGTCGTCCTGACTCCCCTCGTGGACCTCAGCCACAAGTTCCGCTGCCACTGTAGAATGTACCAGAGCAACTGTATAGAATACGGGGAAGAACGGAGTACAATCAGGGGGCCCGTGCTGCGAGAGAGCACGTGATCCTTCCTTCTGCGGGGGCCAGGGGCGCACCCGTCGCCTGCGTGCCGAGATAACGCTAGGGCCCTTGTGAACCGATATGGCGGCGCACAAGGGAGTTCAGAGAGTGGCGCAGGAGGAGGAGCTGACATGGGGATGACAACCACAGGCTCTCGCCTTAGCGCCGCGCGCATTCGTTTTTTCAACAGTTGCAAGAGTTGCACGGATCCCCATGATCAGCGCACCAGAAACGGCGTATTGGAATGATTCTGGATTATGAAGTTGCAACAATTACATTGGTTCGCGGTGTTGAAGTCCCAGGAATGGCGTTCTGGCACGATTCAAAATCGTCAAGGCGCAACAACCAGGTTGCTCCGTGCCGTGGTGTTTCGGCATGCTTCAGGGTCTTCAAACGGCCGTCTTCCAACGAGGCAATTCCCTGTGGAAATGAAGCGTTGCAGGGAACTATGAGGAGGGAGTTTGGAGGGAGGGTCTATTCCACAATCGTTGATGACTCTTGGGTTTACACTGGTCCTCCGTCTCCCTCCTCCTTCTCCTCCCTCCTCTTCCTCCGCCTTCTCCTCATCCTCCTTTTCCTTTTCCTCCTCCCCCTCCCCCTCCTTCTCCTCCTCTCCCTCCTTCTCCTCCTCCCCCCCTCCCTCCCCAGAGTTGCCCAAAGAGAGAAAGAGCTGGAGGCAAAAACAAGCAAACCGCCTGAGACATCCCCACAATCTGGGCGTGAGTCCTGGAGTGTACTGACCCCTGGCGCCTCCCCTTGTGGTGACCAAGTGCAACCACGCCTGCTAGATCACGATGAGCACTGGACCACCACAAGAGAAAGGTCTTGGAGGCCAAAGTAAGCAAACCGCCTGAGATGCCCCCAGAACCTGGGCGCGAATCCTGTAGTGTCCCCATACCTGCCCCCCCCCTCGGGGGTGCCCAAGTACCACGCCTGCTGTACCGCGGTGAGCAGTGGACCACCAACGGAGAAAAGTCTGGAATGCAAGCAAGCAAACCTCCTGAGGCATCCCACACAAATTGGGCACGAACCATGGAGTGCCACCATCCCTGCCCCCCCCCCCCCCCCGGAGTGGTCAAGTGCAACGCCTGCTGTCGCGGACTCTAAGTGATTATGAGCACGAGTGAGTCTGAGTGAAGAAGTGATGTGACCGAGTCTGGATGTGGACGAGTGATTCCGAGTGTGAGCGAGTCCGAGCATGCGTGAGTCTGAGTGTGATGTGGATGAGGGAGGAAGGGGCGTGATATGAGTATGAGTTGGGTGTGAGTGATCTGAGCGTGATGGGGTCATAAGGAGATCAGAGTATGTGAGCAGTCTGACTGAGGAGGAGGAAGACGAGAAGCAAGAGGAGGATGCGAGTATGGGAGTGATCTGAGCAAGGAAAGGAAGACGAGGAGGAGAAAGGGATCTGGAGGCGAATAAATAATAAGAAGAGCCCACTCTCAGGATATGACGCTTCCTGAGCATACTCTAGAATAAAAGTGGTGTGAGCCACTGTGTCAAATATAGCTATAGCAGATTTCCGAACAAAAGCATCACCGAAGTATCCAATACAATTGTACGATTCAATCGTAAGCATCGTCATCACCAGTATCCGCCTCGTCATCATTAGATCGCTATACGATCGGAAGGTACCAACTACTGCCTATATGTTGGCACGACATCAAAAACACCGACTGGAGAGGCATACAACATACTCGACATGTCAGATGGATTAAACGACGCGATTCCGATGTGACCATGACGGACACATCGGGGCGCATCATCCCTGGGATGGCAGGGCTTCGTATTTGTAGTCGCGCTCCGTTGTCTCCTGCCGTGGGCTGAGTAACGATTCTGAAAAGACCGGCCTCAGAGGGCCGAAGAGGGGGAAGTGCACGCAGGGCAGGGGCGCGTTGCCCGCTGCTGTGCCAAAAGCAGCCATGGACTAGACGCATGGCAAAGCATCTTTCGGTGGCAACTCATGGGAGCCTCCCATACCATCTTGTCGGCTCTTGCGAATCGACGCTAATCGACTCTCGTCGACGCTAATCGACGCTAAATCGACGCTAACCGACGCTAATTGACGCTAAATCGGCGTTCTCTCATCGACCCCCAGACGCTAATCGACGCTAACCGACGCTAAAGACGGAATTGAAAGGGTACACCAGGCTCCCATGACTTGCTACCGAAGCATCTCTTGCATGCGCATGGGAGAGCGCGCAGCCTGCAAGGTGAGGTGCCCCTGCCGCCTGCGGCGTCGCCAGGAGGCTCTGCCAGGGGGGCGCCGATCCAAAAGGAACCTGCACGGAGTGTCAAGAAAAAGAATTTTGCCTACGGAGCTACTTCTGCTTCGGATCCTCCACTTGTCCCTGAATCCTCTGCACCTCCAGAGGCCACCCACATGGGGTCGGAGCAGAGGGGGTCAACGATGCATCGGCGATACATCGGTGACTTCAGAGATGCATCGGCGACGGCGGCGTGCAGAACATCGGGCTCCACATCGAACCGCATCGCCAATGCATCGGCGATGCGTAACGAAGCTTCGACCTTATCTAATCGGAAGGCCCAGACTCTTCCTCGCTACATCATGCCTGCCTCGACCCGACCTCCACCCGCATCTCTCCCCTCACCCCTCTGCCCTACCTGCTCCCATCGTTCTTCCCCCTCCCCTGCCCTCCCTTCCTTCTTGAGAAGGGAACGACCGTCCCAGCATTCCTATAGGCCTGCTACAACGTGTTCTAAGAACAAACACAAATGTTCTTAGAATATAAACCTGATGTGTCAAAACAAAACAGGCCCGGCCAGAAGTGGTCGAAGAACATTTCGTGCAGACCACATAAGGCTCTTAGAGCATTCTCTGGCGGGCCTTAAAACAGAGCTAGGATCGGGATAAATCGCTCCAGAGCGTTCCGGAGCGCTCTCAGAGCGTTCCGGAACGCTCTGGAGCGGACGCGGCGCCCAATGCATCCTCCAAACCCGCCGATTCTCAGAGAGTTCGAGTTATCCCGATCCGATTTTGTCCCGATCTTCGCGCCGTTTCAGGCCTACAGGCAAGCCACGACGCTTCGCCATTGCTTGCTCCTTGCCCTCTTGGAGGCCCGCTCGGGCCGCCCGCCCGCCCGGCCCGGGCCGCGAGGCGCAGGTCCCTTTCCCTCCTTCCGCATGATCGCCCCAATCCTGGTCTCCCCTCCTCCTCCTTCCCCCGCCCACCTCATCCCCCGCCGCGCCCGGTCCATCCTCCTCCGCCGTCGCCTCCCCCTCTCACCCACCCCATCCATCATTCCTCTCGCTCTCTCTCTCTGTCACACTCTCTCTCTCTTTCTCTCTCTCTCTCTTTCTCTCTCTCTCTCTCTGTATATATATATATATATATATATATATATCGACTCCCCACTGCCCCTCATACTTCTTGGCGCTCCCCTGCGTTCTCCATCCATGATCCCTCCTTCTGATCCGCCTCCGATCCTCATCCTCAGTCCTGGCCACGTGGATTGTGGCTACAAGAATATTCTAGGAAACTCCGAATCCCCATTCTCCAGCATCCCCCCTCCGTTTCTCATCAGATCCTTTCCCCTACGCTATCATGGGAATCAATCATCATCCTGTCTCCTTCCTCGAAGCGGCGTCGGGACGCTCGACGCCGCGGCAAGCCGCCCACCAAATTCGTGGCGGCGGCCGAGTGCGGCAAGACGGCGCTGGTGACCAGCCCGACGCGCCCAGAGGCTACGCGTTGGCCAACCACCGAGGTCTAAGCAACGGCGTTGCACAATGTGTGCATTGGCCACGATGCGATACAGCGCGGCAGACCTCCACGATCGCAGAACGGACGGCCACTCCATGACTCGTACTGTTCCTATATCTGCACTGCGCCTGAACGGACAGCATGGAGGAGACAAAAATCCATTGGGGCTCCAGCTGGGCCCGGGGAGATGGGAAGACCCATGGAGGGACCTAAGGAACATTGAACCTCTTTCGAAACCCAATTGGACATTACTCCAACGCGTTAACTGTATATCCGCGTGGGCCACATCGTCGCATGAAGTTCACTCCGTGCGTTGCCCGTGTTTGACGCCAAGCGTCCCCTGGATTTGGGCTGTCATCTCCCCAGACTGTACCTATAGCTGTCATGCGTTGGAGCACAGCGCCTTCCGAAACATAAACTTTCAGAGGTCCGTTCGGATTTCTTGGGTGGACACTGGGACCTCCACCATGTTGAACTGCATTGCGTTGCATCTTCGTGCGAATTGCATTGCGTTGCCTGACGTTGCGTTGCATTGCATCCTGTTGGGTTGCACTGTACTTCGCTGCGTTACACTCGTATTGCAATATGAATACATTGCATTGCAATACATTGCGGGCGAAGGGGGGAGGGAAACACGAAGAGGAGGAGTCAGGAGGAAGGAAAGTGGAATAAGGGAAGGGGGAAAAGGGGGAGAACCAGCCAACCACCCGGGCAAGCGAGCAACCAGCAACCCAACCACCGAACCGACCAACCAACCGACCACCAACCAACCAACGAACCAACCGCACAACCAACCGACAAGCCAGCCAACCAACCAACCAACCCGATCGCCTCGGAGCCAAGAGACGGCTCAGCTGATAGACGACCCAAGACGTCGGCTGAAGGAGCGGGGAAACAAGCCTAGCCAGAGCAAGCCTGGTTAGGGGAGCAGGCCGAGGTGGGGAACAACCCTAGCTAGAAGAAAAGAGGGATGAGCAGCAAGAGCTCCAGGCTGCTGGCGAGAGCGCTGTCGCGCATCCCTCTTTGAACTCTGGTGTGACGGTGCCCGCTTGACCTGACGTTCACTTGTTCGTTTCGCTTTCGTCCCCACCCTGGACCGCAAGCACTTCGACGCGCAAAGTATCGGTCTCTCTCAGAGGCGACATCCTGTTCGCATGGCAGAGGCGCCACAGTAGGGATGCTGGCATTGAACTCGATAAGCGCGCCCTATCCTCGGCGGCTCCACCACGAGGGATTCGGCAGCAAACGCGCGGGCTCCACCGCAAAATCCGGGCAACAGAGATCGGTGAACATCGAATGAAGAAATGGGAACGTGCGCCAGATCGAGACGCATCGGCGCGCAGTCGGAACCGGATCGGATCCGCTACGCGAGCATGCACGACTCCGCGCAATCATCAGGCCGCATCGGATCGTCAGAATATCGGACCCTTTTCGAATCGGGCTTGATGGAATCGATATCGAATCGCATCGATCGGATCAAATTATACCCAAGTACCTCGAGAACCCAAACAGCTCAGGAATATGTTCCCCGGCATAGATCTAAGGAGCAGCCCGAACACCAGAATCCATCCCGAACCCAAAGTGGACCCGATTTCAGCTAATTGACCGTACCCCAGATTTCGTAATAAAAGGAAGGGGGTCACAACCATCCCAGACGAAAAGTCTTAGATCCCCGCAGACCATCCATGAAAGGGCGGCCCTTTGCCCAGACCCCCGCGAACCCTCCAAGACAGCTCAAATCAGACCCCCCCCCCAAAATGTGACCCCCCACTTTATTTTGGAATCCGGAGTACGCGTTGAAGCTGACAGCGTGCCGCTGTGCTGCGCGCGACGGGAGGCCGCGGCACGACACGCGTGGCAACCGTTCCTGACCGTAAGGGAGGAGAAATGAGGAGCGGCAGCAACGTACGAGTGCGTCCGGAAGCACTCTGGCTGAATCGACGAGGCCACGCCATGAAAGCACCTAGTAGTTCAGACGGCGCCCTTTGCTCCATGCTGAGCTTCAGCCCATAGAGCCAGCACGTCAGAGCGCACCACCGATGCTCCACGGACAACGCTGCCTCAAACGATGTCTGTTTCTGCGAGGCAGGTGCCCCACGGCACCACCTTGGGAGAAACAATAGATACCGACACCGCCACGCCCCGGACCTCTGCGGGGGTGCATTCTGAACAGGGTACAGAGGCAAAACCAGCCGTGGGAACGAGGAGGAGGGGAAGAAGGAGGAGGAGGAGGAGGAGCGGGGGAAGGAGGAGGGGAAGGAGGGGGACGAGGAGGAGGAGGTGGGGGGAAGGAGGAGACAGAGGCAAAAGTACGGCGAGAACGATTCAAAGGTAGCGGTATCCAGAGCAAGTGACGTGGGCATGAATCGAAACTTTCGGAAGTCCACGCGGACCTCCTGGGTCTACGTGCCCCCCCCCCCCCCCCCGGCACGCGGGGCGCGGCAAGGGCGGCACTGGAGGCGCCCCCGAGGGCCGATGGGGGTCCTGCGCCGACACGAGAGACCCGCGCGGACCTCTGAAGCTCATGATCATGTCGCTTTTCCAGAGGAAACAAACCATGACACGAACATAAAAACTGGGAGGTCCGCGGGGATTTCTCGGACGGGCGTTGGACACCCCTCCTTGGCGCGCGGGGCGCGCCAGGGGTGGCGCCGGAGGCGTCGCCAAGTGTCACTGGCGCACATCCGAGAAATCCGCACGGACCACCGCATTGTTATGTTTATGTCATGGTTCGGGTTTGTCCCCCTGTTTCCTTATTCGAATATCTCGTGGATGTACTTACCTACTGACCCGGGTCAATCCAGACCCGGGTCAGTCAGACCTTGCAGAATCCTGCATCCTGCAAGATCCTGCGCCCAAACTTGGGCCAATGCGAAACATCCTGCAGGATCCTGCGCCCAGACGGGGGCCAGTGCGGCCCTGGCCCTGCAGTATCCTGCAGGATTGTGCGCTCTGACTGACCCTCGTCTGCGTTGACCCACGTCTCAAGGCTCCCGAATATCGGTGCGTCTTTCCCACCGGCCACAATGAAGGGGCCCTGGGACACACAAATGAATTACACACAAGTACGGCGTGTGAGTTGGAGAAGACTAAACTGAAGCTCTGCTTCAGCATGAGCTTTAGCTCTGCTTGGGCGGGGGTGGGGGGACCCCATTAACTGTCGAATTCAGTGCTCCCCCCCCCGGAGCTTTGCTCTGCAAGGATGAAGGCGACAGAAAGAGGGGGGGGTGGGGCGTTCTGCAAAGGGGGGGGGGTCCTCTCACGCGGGAGCGAGAGCTACAGGGAAAGGAACGAGGGTCCGCTTGGCAGACGGGCGCTCTGCAAGGGGAGGAGTGGGGGGACAAGAGAGAGGGGGGGGGGACAGGAGAGAGGGGGGGGGGAAAGGAGAGAGAGGGCGGGGAAAAAGGGTGGGGGTGATGAGGAGAAAGGGGGGGGGACAGGAGAGAAGGGGGGGGCAGGAGGGGGGGGGGAAAGAGAGAGAGAGGAGAGGGGGGGCGGATCATAACCATCTCCATCACTATCACCATCACCATCGTAACATGATCATCGTCATCATCATCATCATCATCATCATCATCACCATCATCATTTTCATCATCATCATCACCACCACCCTCACCACCTCCCCCTCCCCCCTCATCATCATCATCATCAGCATCATCAACAACAAAAACAAAATCATCATCATCAGCATCAGCATTATCATCATCAGCAACAAAATCATCATCATCATCATCATCATCATCATCATCATCACCATCATCCACATCACCATCATCACCACCACCACCACCCCCACCATCTCCCTCATCCTCCTCATCTTCCTCCTCTTCCCCCATCCTCCTCCTCCTCATCATCATCATCATCGTCACCATCAGTATCATCATCATCATCATCATCAACAGCATCAGCATCAGCATCAACATCATCATCATCACCATCATCATCATCATCATCATCATCATCATCATCATCGTCATCATCGTCCGGAGCGCCCCGGGTCGGCGGCACTGGCCGGAAGCCACTACAATCAGAGGGCCCCCATATTTTCCGATGGTTTCTGGGCGGTCGTCTTTCCCCCCCCCTTCCCATCTGTTCCCATTTCTTTTGGGGGGTCGACGATAAATTGCGCTTCCTCCCGACACGAATGGGGGAGGAGGAGGGGGAGGAAGAAGGGGAGGAAGAAGAGGAGGCGGACAAGACCAGACACCTTATCGGGGCATGAATGAGAGTTTCTGGGACCACAACGCCCTAGGACAAGCATATATGCCGCGAGTGTGGGTCCACCGGCCGCCCCTGAGTTCCCAAGGCATCGAAGCCCTAAACAACTACCGAAACAAAGCGTCACACTGAAAACCCGAGCAAACGTGTAGCTGACCCAGCAAGACTCTCACCAAATCCAAAGCTCTGAAAATGGCGGACAACTGCGCGAGCACGCCTCGGGGGGGAGGAGCAGGCAAGGCAGACTCAGGAGGCAATGGAAGGGGGCGGGTGGGGGCCTCGGCCTTGGCAGCGGCGGCAGCGGGGGCCTCAAGGAACAAGGCCGAAGTCGCCGTCGGAGAGCACGTCGAGGTACCCGCCGCACAACGGACACCCTGAACACCAGCCCTGTGCACTTGACGTGAAGGCCTCAGCCGCTGTCTCACTGTCCCCTTCGGAAAGTCAAGCTGTCGGCGGGTGACAGCAGAGAATGCATTGGCGTGTCCAGACCACACACCTCAGGTACACGATCAGCACTTTCTGACATATCTACTCGAAGCCGTCGCCCTGGAAGAAGGTATGCAAAATCCTCTCGAAACGACTCATGGGGGGCGACGCCGTCCCTCACCTTCGCGCCAAGCTGCTCGCAGCAAGCGATCAACGTTCTGAGCGAGTCGTCCTTGGGCACTAGCACTTTGCACCCCCCGTCCCGAAAGGCAAACTGTACATTGACCAGTGGGAACACCTCCGCAACTTGTCGCATCTGTAGTTTTCTGAGTTCTTCTATCCACGCCGCGAGGTTCCTCGCGTTTAGCTTGCCCACACCACTTCCTGCACTCACGCAGCCCCCGAACAGACCCACGAGACACGCCACCGAGATCGAACCTGTCGCCGCCAGCCCGCCCTCCCCCCCCTCATGCGTAGGTCAGGGCCGTCTGGGCCCGCGCCTTCACGTGGGCGCGCGCCATCGAGACAGGCTGCGAAATTCTCTGGCACCAGCATGGTGGCAAGGGGAATGGCCTCCTGCTGGCGCGTGCGCATCGTGACGTTCAGCACTAATGTCGCGGGTGCTGGGGCGATTGTCTTGGTCTGTGGCAAATCGAACTCCTCTAGATCCTCGATCACTTCCTCGGGGGCCGCGCGTGTGTTGTTTTGTTACGTTGGGCCCCCTTCTTCGGTTCGCCTTCGTCGGCACATTCCCCTCTGCCTCGCCGCCTCCGCGGGGGCTGCTCGGCAGCGGGTGCAGGTGGAGGGGGCGCTGCAAACATGCCACGCAAACTCTGGGATCGGGAGCGGTAGATGTCCTCTGAGATGCTGCTGCAATGGTTCGAGATTCTCAAACTGCTGTGGACACAACGGGCACGCTCAGTCCTCAATCATCTCGATGGGGGGCGTTATACTTAGATACACCAACGCGGCACCGTCCAAACCTATACGAATTCACCATATGCCGAACGGCAATACCCCGGCACTGAGGGGTCGACGAGCACGCAACGCACTGATTCGTGAGCACGACGTTGGGGGCGAGGGACGGGATCCCGCGCGCGCCCCCCCGCGCTTGTCGCCGGCGCGTGAGAAGCGCCTTCCTCGAAGAAAAGCGCCGATCACATGAGAGCTCATCCTCAGTCATAATAAGAGCACGCGCAAAATCACCATCAGCTAACTCACCTGGTTCAGGAGTAGGCGCCGACCCCCCCCCCCCCCCCACACACACACACACACACACCACACACACACCCACCCCACCCCACCCCACCCCCCCCACCCCCCCCACCACCCCACCCCACCCCCCACCCCCACCCCCCACCCCACCCACGTCTCAACAACCATTCAGCTCGAACCTGCTGTACATCCAGTTCCTGAAAAGCACAAAAACCTTCAGTATCACCACGAAACACACCAAGATATTCTCCGTCAAAAAAATCCGAAACCTGCGCACCCTCTTCAGTACATTGCATAAATCTGAAGTCAGCTTCAAGCTGCTTAGCCCACGGAGTGCCCCTGGATGCGCCCCTGGGTTTGACCTGAATACTCGGGAACACGAGAAGGCCGACGGCGTTTCACGCTCGAGGTCGAGGGCCCCGAAAACGGCCGTGACTTGCTGGACATGCCAGCCAGGACTACGAGCAACCTTTTGCCCTCCCCGAAGACGTTGGACCCGTCGTTCAAGCCAGATGGGAACGAGGCCCGCCTGCCTTCACAGAACTCCCGCTGGTGGCGTACGTATGACAGCGGTCGCAGTACCGTCGTCTGCTATCACCTCAATCATCTGGGCAACCCCACCGAGAAGTACGTTAAGGCAGCGTGGACACGTTGACTCCAGACGGGCAACCTGGGACCGCGGCAGCACAAGAGCAGCAAGACCAGACACGGCTGCCCCTTATGACATTGCTGCGGAACGCCATCTTCTTAGCCCCCCCGGGGAGTACACTGGGCCCAAAAACGTCTCATCTGCGCCCAGCCCCGCACAGTAGCCGCACACCTGGCAGCCACCCCGCGGCCCCACGACCCCGAAGAGGAAAACAGCGCCCCCGGGAAGGGCACCACAGGCAGACGCACCCCAGGAATACAGCAGCGCCCCGAGGATCATGTGGGCCAGGGCCGCAAACATGCGGGAACAATTCCTTTTTGCCAGCGCTCTGGAAGATCCCGTGGACAGAAGGGGCCGAGTCCAGAAGGCGGCCCGACGTCTCAACACTCCTCGCGGCCGCAATCAAATCTTTCACCACGCGGCTTCTGTCCAGATCACCAGCGAAGACCCGCAAGCTCAGGTCGCAACGAGTGCCAGTGATAGCGCAGACGCCTTGCAATCGATTCCCATAACGCATATGATGATCTTCTTGCCATCTACGAACTGGCGGGGCAAACGCATCCTGGAACGCAGTAGCAGCACTGGCGCCCCCCATGGAATTCCCCTTCGGATTTTCTAAAGCAAACAAGCTCGGCCCCCCCCCCTCAGCACATGCCCGAAAACAGGCTCGCCGATGCCGCTGCTTCAAAACGTTCGCATCCTCCTGGGGGCGCAGCCTATCGACCGCAACGCCCAGTGAGGTATGCTTCACAGACCCGAACGCATTACGCATATCGTGCTCCGCGTCGACCGTCGAGAAACGCCCTCGAGCCGTCCTCCACGTCACGCCGCCGTCGCCCTCATCGCCCCCGCCCTAGATCGTCGTGAAAGATGGCCGTAGGTCGTAGCAGGGAACAGTCCTCGCACGTCTCGTCGCCGTCTTGACCCACACCTTGACAAAGGAACAGAGCCCGCGAAGCCACCCCATGCACTGCGTTCTGGTCTTCTGATTATCTTTAGAAAGCTGGTAAGGGAAGGGGGCATTCCACCGAGAGACAAAGCGTTGATGTTGTCGAACCTTGGTCAATACCCTCTTCGCCCACGAGTACACAAGCTGGCCGACGCCAGCGCGGCGCAGAAACTCCGAGTCCAGCAGGGCGCAGAGGCGCGCCAGGGCGCACAGACGGTTGCGAAGACCAAACTTCGTTCGGAACACCCCGCGGCACTGACGCCCTTCGGCGCGCAGCTGTTCGAAAACCTCGGGCAATCCTCTCGAAGTCCCCCTCCCCCTGGCCCACCTCCTGCCGTTTCGGGAGATCCTTGGAATCGTACCTGGCTGCCCTCACTATGAAGTCATGTTCGTAGATCTCGACCGCGCCCATCCCCCCTCTGCTCGACGGTGAGGCAAGATCTCCCACCCACTCCTACATACTCGGTGCATGCGCAGCAATATGCCCATACCTCCTCTTCCAAGGCCCCACCCCAGCACCAGCAAGCAATCTGCCAATCCTCCACTCCTCCGAAGCAATACCTCTGGCCTGCGCCTCCGCGAACTCCTCCGTCAGTTGCGCCTTCCGTTGTTCTTGAAGCTGCTTGCGGAATTGCCTGCGCACTTCAGCGGCCCTCGCAGGGGCCAGCGCAGCTCCAATGGGGCCCCCAGAGTCACCGTTATTGCGCCTCTCACGGGCCTGACTCCGGGCCTTCAGGGCCCGCATCCTCCCACGTACAAGTTGCGTGTACGCAGCAGGCAAGGCCCTAGGTGTGGCCTCGAAAAACTGGAAGCCCGTCTCTCGAATCAAGTCCACCAGGTCACGCCAGGTCTCCTCCAGCGAATTAGAACTGCACAAGCTCTTCGACCGCGGACATGCCTCTCTGCGCTGGCAACTGCTGGATGCCAGCCTCAACCTCTCTTCGAAACTCATCAGCACGACGTTCACTCCGCAAGGCCTGCCCGAGGCCGACAAAGCCCCATCTCGGGCACGGTGGCTCAGGGCGATACTGAGACCTCAAGTCGACCTGAAACAGGAAGGGGATGCGGTCACGCGGCCGGCTGTCAGGAATCACCTGCAGACGCGCGGTGGACTTCATGGGATGCGCAAACTTCTGTATATTTCGAAGTAGCGCTGCAACCAAAAAAACATGATCAATGTACGACGCATGCTGCACCTCGCCAGAAGTCTTCCCATAGGGAGTGGCCCCGGTGGCGGAAGCCCCAGATCTTTCCGACGCTGGGGGGCATCCGAAATAATTGGGCCCACATGGATGGAAGGTGTTCGCCGCCACGAGGGAGTGTGTCTCGGCGAATTCACGCATCAATGATCCTGCGAGATGCTCCACACCTCTGCCGTAGTGCCCGATCGCTGCTGGCTCCAGTCTCAATAGTCCGCGAGCCCCAGCACAGAAACCCAGCCCATCGTTGCCATCAGACGCCACTATCGGCGCAGACATGGAAGGTACGCATGCCATGATAGACCGGAAAAAGTCATGAACAGAATGTATAGTACTCTGAAATATGAGCTGCTCTCGCGGGTCACGGCTACGCGGTGGGTACTACAGAACAACCGTCGTCACATCACCATAATAAGATTTGACTATGATCGCAGCGCCCCGTCCTCTAATGTCCTTGGGGGTCGCCCATATTCTTACCACATCTCTCGCCCTGACCGTCTGTTTACTATAGATAGAGAATCCACAGGATTGATTGGGGTATGCGGCCTTCGCGTCGTCGCCACAGTGCGCGGCTCTAAAATTCGGAAGATCTACGACGGTGTAGCCCTACGTTGTGTAGCTAAGAGAATCATGATGTCAATCTTCGCAAATTTATACTGCAACTCCAACTCACGATCTCGATCACTGATCGACAGCGGACTTCAGCACAGAATACGCATCCCATAGAATACGGGACTGGGTAGCCACACGAACAAAAGGAAACGCATACCACTCACCAGGCAACAGTCGCGGGGCGAGAGACAACCATCACAAGAGAAGTGTGCAAGCAAGTACGGTAGCGGGCGGAGGCGGACCGCCTCTGCGCTGGCACGGAGTGGGGGCCTGCCGCGTGCCGAATAGCCGCAGACCGTCGGGCACCTGGGCCGCGCGGCTGGAGGAGGAGGAGGAGGAGGAGGGTGAGGAAGAGGAGGAGGAGGAGGAAGAGAAGGAAGAGGAGGAGGAGGAGGAGGAGGAGGAAGAGGGGAAGGAAAAGGTGGGGGGAGGAGGTGGAGGAAGAGGAGGAGGAGGAGGGGGGAGGAGGAGGACGAGGGAGGAGGAGGAGGGGAGGAGGAGGGGGAGGAGGAGGAGGAGGAGGAGGAGAAGAAGGGTGAGGAGGAGGAGAAGGAGGAGGAGGATAAGGAGGAGGAGGAGGAGGAGGGTGGGAGGAGGAGGAGGAGGAGGAGGAGAGGAGGAGGAGGGAGGAGGGGGAGGGGGAGGAGGAAGAGGAGGAGGAGGAGGGAGGAAAGGAGGAGGAGGAAGAGGAGGAGGAGGAGGAGAGGAGGAGGAGGAGGAGGAGGAGGAGGAGGAGGAGGAGGAGGAGGGAGGAGGAGGAGGAGGAGAGGAGGAGGAGGAGGAGGAGGAGGAGGAGGAGGAGGAGGAGGAGAGCTGTGGCCCTCCTCGCTCCACAGGGGGAGCCCACCGCACCGACGACCCGTTGGAGGCTGGCGGGCCCCCGCTGAAAAAAAAAACATATGAGGACGGCAGCTCCCCCGGCTGCGGCTGCTCTGCCCTCCTCCTCCTCCTCCTGGAGGAGGAGGAGGAGAAGGAGGAGGAGGAGAAGGAGCAGGAGAGAAGGAGGAGCAGGAGGAGGAGGAGGAGGAGGAGGAGGGGGAGGAGAAGGAGAAGGAGGAGGAAAAGGAGGAGCAGGAGGAAGACGAGGAAGAAGAGGACGAGGAGGAGGAGGAGGAGGAGGAGGAGGAGGAGGAGGGGGAGGAGGAGGAGGAGGGAGGAGGAGGAGGAGGAAGAAGAAGACGTATCCATCGCCGCGCCCTCGCGGTCTGCATTCCGGGGCTCGACGCGTGGAGACGCGGTCCCAGGGATACGCTCCGCGCGTGGCATCCGCGAGAGAACGCCTCGTACCCGCGGAGGCGCGGCCCAGGGGCCTGGTCCGCAAAGCGATGGATACGGGTACGTCTTTCGCCTGACGGCGCGCAGAGGGGGACAGGGGGAGGGGGGAAGGCTTCTTAGAAGGATGCTGCTTCTTAGAAGGGCGCCAGCCTTATATCTACAGACAAGGCCCGCGCCTTCTGCGCAGGGGGGTGCTCCTGAGCAGCCGCCCCCTCCCCCGACCCCCCGGCGCGCCGCCAAACGATGGACAGTGACCTGCTACCCGCAGCGGCACCGCCGGCATGCCCTCCTCCTCGTGGCCGCATGGCTCCTCCGAGCACGGCCCAGCCGCGGCCGGCCTCAACCAAGCACGGCATGCTGCCGCTCGCGCTACCGCAGCCCAGCGAGCACGCCACACGCGGCCGAGGGCAGCCACCAGTGCGTCAGCTCTGCCTCCTTCGTGGGCCGAGAGGAGGAGGAGGAGGAGGAGGAGGAGGAGGAGGAGGAGGAGGAGGAGGAGGAGGAGGAGGAGGAGGAGAAGGGGGAGGAGGAGGAGGAGGAGGGAGGAGGAGGAGGGAGGAGGAGGAGGAGGAGGAGGAAGAGGAAGAGGGGGAGGAGGAGGACTACTACTACTAGCTCCTCAAGGGGCGTCTTCGAAGCTGATCTGAAGCCACCCTAGGATCGACCTATAGCCAGGAGGAGGAGGCCTTGCCTCCTCCTCCTCCGCCTCATCCTGCTGCTGCTGCTGCTCTTCTTCGCCCGACCAGCCACATCGGCTGCACGCAAAAATGACCCCAGGCAGTAGTGACCTTCCGTGCGCAACTTGCCGATCGTGGCGTGCGATACGGCAGCAGCGGACTGCGTGCTTGGGTTTGGCCGCCGCGTCCACCGAAAGCCGTGCACCAAACATCACTCCAGCGAAGGGCCACTCTTACGCACAGCCGAACTGAGCTGGTCAGGATCGGCGAGCATCGGATCGGGAAATCTTTTATCGGGCTGTGCCGTGCGAAACATTGGGCCGCATCGGCACGGACGAGGAATCAAAACGGGTCGGCTGCGCCAAGATGCACAACGGCGCAGTGCAAGCATCGGGCCACATCGGATCGCTGGGACATCGGAACCCAGTCGGATGGAGCCAGCCGAAGCCGTAAACAGAACGGATCGGCCGGATCGAAATTGGCCCTGAGCTGCAAAAATGAACATTAACTCAGACCCACCGATGCCGAACCTGTGCGAGGAATGAACGGTGCGCCAATGAATCTGGGCCGACCTGCTTCGCGCAGTGCGCCCTGGGCGACGACCCGACAATCTACGCACATGTGTGCCACCACACCCCGTAGAAGGGCGCCTCAGCAGCCCAAGCAGCGAGGCGCGAAGTGGTTATCTTTACGCCTCTGCGGGTGCCCTGGGACCCACCGATTACAAAACCAATGTGAAAAACTGATTGGCGTGCCCATGAACCCTGGCAGCACCACAAAAACACTCACCAGCGTAAAAACGACCCAGACGGTCCGTCGTAGGTATGGCGCTTGCGGGGTGCCTCCTCGTCATCATGAGCCTCCTCCTCCACCTCCTGATGCCGCTCCTGATCCTCATAACTTAGCCGGCGAATCATGGTTTAAACTGAGTTTTTCCGCAGTCAGGAACGCGTCCCAAAACGGCAGGAAAAATTGCACCCTGCCACCCGCCACCGTATGGGTATAAACATCACGGCCGAAGGGGAACAAACTGATTTTGTGGCGTTCTTCGCCCGTGATTAAATCCTCCTCCTCCTCCGTCTCCTCCTCTTGGCCCTTCCCAGTCCTCGACGATGAACTCGTGCGTGCCTGCCAGCACCTGGGAATGCCAAGACCCGACCAGTGCGGGGTCCGCCCTGGACCCTGCACCAACTTCTGAACAATCATGGCCTGGAGGAGGACGGATCGATAGCACTATCATCCAGGCGTGACCAACAAAAAAACTTGAAGTCAGCGAAAGTACAGGAGGAGGGAAATGAAAAGCAGCTGAGGGCCAGGAGGGAGGACCAGTGAAAACCCAAGGCGCATCATTGATGCTGCATTACACCCTACCATCCCTCTTCATAGGGTCCTACAAGAGTATCCGCCGGCCCCCTTGCGGGGCCACCAGGCTGCGAAGATTAGGCGTGCAGCTCCCTGTACGAGTTGCAGTTTCCAGTTTCCACTGTTACAATCCTGATTTCTGCTGAGGGAGCTCCACCGAAGGCCCCAGTGGGAGGGTTCGAATGGCACCGCCGCCCTATTTCGGCACACCCCTCACACGCTTCGTGGCCCCATAGGGAGCCCCAACGAAGGCCCCAGTGAGAGGGTTCGCATGGCACCGCCGCCCCATTTCGGCACACCCCTCACACGCTTCGTGGCCCCATACGGAGCTCCACCTGAGGCCCCAGTGGGAGGGTTCGCATGGCACTGCCGCCTCGTTTCGGCACATTCCTCACACGCGTTTCGTCGCCCCACAGGGAGCTCCACCTAAGGCCCCAATGGGGGGGGGGTCGCATGGCACCGCCACCCTATTTCGGCACACTCCTCACCCGCATGGCGGCCCCGCCTCATCTCGCCACACTCTTCACACGCTTCGTGATCTCATGAGGGGATTCCCCGAATGCGATGTTCACAAGGACGATCCTCACAACTGCATATGGTTGGGCCCCTCGTCAGGATACTTGTGTTGTTGATGTGCGGGGTCGTTCCCAACATCCTGGCACTCCGCTAGGAGGAAGTGGCGGCAAAGTAGGAGACAAAGGAACATGAAGAGGAGGATGCGAAGGCGGAGGAGGTGAAGGAGGAAGAGGGGGATGATGATGTTGATGATATGATGATGATGATGATGATGATGATGATGATGATGATTATGATGATGATGATGATGATGATGATGATGATGATGATGATGATTATGATTATGATTATGATGATGATGATGATGATGCTGATGCTGATGCTGATGCTGATGATGATGATGAGGAGGAGGAGGAGGAGGAGGATGAGGAGGAGGAGGAGGAGGAGGAGGACAGGGAGGAGGACGAGGAGGAGGAGGAGAGGAGGAGGGTACGAAGCGAAAGAAGGATAAGGACGACAAGGATGAAGGACTAATACCAAGAACAGCGATGGGGGTAGAAGACTGAGTCCACCAAGCCTGCTTTGTTCCCCAAGCCAGAGGAGGATGGGAAGAGGGAGTAGGACATGGAGGTGAGGGGCGGGCATGGACGATTCCTGATTCGTTCCCCCCCTCTCGTCGGGGCGCCGATGTGCCCGGGCGCAGGGGAACGGGTGCGGAAGGCTGCAGCACACAGGAGAGCCGCTGCCACGTGCCGTTGGTGGAGCCGTTGTCGCACAGGCGCCTGAGGCCAGGAGGAGGAGGATGACGATGAGGAGGAAGAGGAGGATGATGATGATGAGGAGGAGGAGCAGCAGCAGGAGGAGCAGGAAGATGAGGATGAGGACGACGAGTAGTAGGAGGAGGAGGAGGAGGAGGAAGCTGAGGAGGACGGGGGGTAGGAGGAGAGGGGACAACTGGGAGGGGTATGAAAACAAAGTCGGGGAGAGAGGAGGAGGAGGAGGCGGGAGGAGGAGGAGGAGGGGAGAGGAAGAAGAGGAGGAATATGAGGAGGAGGGGGAGGAGGAGGAGGAGGAGGGGAGAAGAAGAAGGAGGAGGAGCAGGAAGATGAGGATGGGACGACGAGTAGGAGGAGGAGGAGGAGGAGGAAGAGGAGAAGGAGAAGGAGCAGGAGGAGGAGGAGGAGGCGGAGGAGGAGGAGGAGGAAGCTGAGGAGGACGGGGGGTAGGAGGAGGGGGACAACTGGGAGGAGTATGAGAATAAAGTCGGGGAGAGAGGAGGAGGAGGAGGAGAGGAGGAGGGGGAGGAGGAGGAGGAGGAGGAATAGGAGGAATCTGAGGCATATGAGAGGAGGAGGAGGAGGAGGAGGAGGAGGAGGAGGAGGTGGAGGGAGGAGGAGGAGGAGGAGAGGAGGAGGAGGAGGAGGGGGAAGGGAGGAGAAGGACGAGGAGGAGGAGGAGGAGGAGGAGGAGGAGAAAGAGGAGGAGGAGGAGGAACATGAGCAAAAACAGGAATGAGGAAGAGAGGGAGGAAGGAGACGGAGGAGGGAGGGAGGAAAAGGGACGGGAGGAGGAGGAGGACGAGGAAGAACCCGGAGGAGGAGGAAGAAGAGGAGGAGAAACATGAGGAGGGTAAAAAGGAGGGGGAGGAGGAGGAGGAGGAGGAGGAGGAGGAGGAGGAGGAGGAGGGGAGGAAGGGAGGAGGAGGGAGAGGAAGCGGAGGAGCAGGAGGAGGAGGAGGACGAGGAAGAGGAGGAGGACGAGGAGCAGGATGAGGAGGAGCAGGAGAAGGGGGAGGAGGAGGATGAGGACGACGGATAAGAGAACGAGGGAGAAGGAAGGAGGAGGGGAACAACTCGGAGAAGTACGAGAAAAGACGGAGAGAAGAAGAGGAGGAGGAGGAGGAGAAAAAGGAGGATGCGAACGAGGAGATGGAAGAGGAGGAAGAGGGGGAGGAGGAAGAGGAGAAAAAGGAGGATGATTAGGAGGAGGAGGAGGAGGAAGACGACAAGGAGGAGGAGGAGGAGGAGGAGGCGGACGACGAGGATGACGAGAACGAGGAGGAGGACGACGAGGAAGAGGAAGGGGAGGAGAACGACGCGGAGGAGGAGCAGGACAACGAGGAAGAGGAGGAGGAGGACGGAGGACATGAAGGAGGAAGGAAAGGAGGGAAGAGACGGAGGGAGGGAGGGCGAAAGGGAAGGGAGGAGGAGGAGGAAGAGGAGGAGGGGGATTAGGAAAAGGAGGAGACATGGGATGTGAGAGAGTTAACAGCGCGGGTCTTTTCTGATAGCGGGTGCACACCAGCGTGTACAGCAAGACTAAGACCAGGCGCGGTGCCTGGGAAGGCTGCAAGAGGCGCCAGCCGGCAGGGGTGAGAAGAGGCAGGAAGGATCCATTCGAGTTTGGTGCTCAAACAAGCCCGTCGTGCACTCGATGGCGCTGAGAAGTGCCAAGGGGGTGCTCCAACGACCGAAAAGTTGTCTGCTGCAGGGGCTGCTCTACTGACCGCGCTCCTCATGAAACTTGCCAGTTTGCTGCGAGCGTAAAAATATTGGTGAACCCAGCTAAACGGCTGCTGCTGCTGCTGCTGCTCAACTAATGCAGTTAGTTGGGGCAACACTCGCGTGCATGCCCGACGTCCTCATTGCCCTCGCCTGGCAATGCCCGCAAGCTTGTCGATCTTGTGACACAGTCACTAGAGTCGCCCTCTCGCTCACGAGCGAGAGAGCTGCGCTGGGAACTCGGGGCGGCCTTGTTCTGCTTCTCGTCGCTGAACTTGACCGTATCATGGTCGTAGCTGATCTGGCCTTCCATCACAATTCGGATGACCTCTCGGCCCGTGCTGCCCTCGGCCATGGCGTCGGGCCGCATGTCCCGAGCGTCGCGCCAAGTTGGCTCAGATTGGGTCCTCGATTTGCTCGGCGCGCAGCTGGTCGGCTAATTAGCCACCACAGGTGGCCCCCCATGCTGTCCTCGGCGGGCGGCCGCGCCGGATCCCTTAGCAGGGCACTGAAGACGCACTGAAGACGGACGCGACGAGACCCGAAGGAATCGGGCAATCTCTGGACCCCTCAGCCCACTGATGTCCTCGGCAGAGGCGGGGCCACGCGCCGTCTCGCGCAGCGCGCGCAGGTGCGCGCGCAGCCCGTTGGCTGCACCGCACACTGCGCGCACCTCTGGGCCGAATGAGGATCTGCACGCGAGCTTGTGCGATCAGCCCACTGCGCCCAAGAAGTGGCAAACCCCCCTGCCGGAGCGGTGTAAGTTGCCGAGGCGCATGTATACAGCTCCTCTTATGCCGCGCGCTGTCTCCCCCTCCCTCTTGAACCACCCGTCGCCGTGCACGCTGAATCTATTGGCGCACTTCATGGCTGGGAGTGCGATGCGCGCCTGGATCTCCCACGTGGCAAGTGCGACTCGGTTGAGCTGCACTACGCGACGGTTGAGCTACACTACGCGACGGGCTCGCCACCCCTGGCTACGGCCGGGTCGGCGCGCCTGATCGGCATCAGAGCGCCGACGTACACGTCTCGGTCGGGCGCCACAGCGCCGTCGGCACTGCGGTGCTGGTGCCCTTTGCAGTTGATGAAATTGTCGTAGAAATTGTCGTAGTCGCCCTTCGCGTTGCCGAAGACGCTCTCGACGCGGCGGATCAGCTAGTCGACGTGCACCTTGCGTCAGCGATCACTAGCTCTGGGCCGCTGGCCCCGCAAGCACCAGACGTCTCATGCTTGACCTCGAGCTCTGGAACCCACCCGGCGGGTTTGGCGCCGCGCTCCGGCGCGCGCGCGACGCGGGCGAGCTTCACGGGGAAGGCTCGGGGAGTCCTTGCAGCCCGCGCCCGGCGCCAGGTCGGGCACGTCCTCCTACTGGAGGATTTGGGACGAATGAGCAAACATACACAAACCAAAAAAATACGCTACCGAGGAACCCCACATACTTAACTTAAATCTTGTGTGTTTGCTTAAGTTTATAATATATGCGCAATTCTGTGTTCTCAGCCCTCGTCGCGAATGTTCCCCTATGTGTCATCCAACGCCATATTGCTTGAACCTGCGAACGTGTCACGGGTAGACGCCGCGCTGAGGGACCACCCCCTGCGCCCCCCCAGTGGTGTCGAAAATGTTCCGCGCCTGCCACGCTCTGCGAGCTTGTCACGGACACAGGCCGCACTGAGGGACCAACCCCTGCGCCCCCCCAGCGGCGTCGAGAAAGTGCCGCGCCTGCCACGCTCTGCGAGCGTGTCACGGATAGAGGCCGCACTGAGGGACCACCCTCTGCGCACCCCCATGCGGTGTCGAGAATGCGCCGCGCCTGCCACGCCCTGCGAGCGTGTCACGGATAGAGGCCCGCTGAGGGACCACCCTCTGCGCCCCCCCAGTGGCGTCGAGAAAGTGCCGCGCCTGCCACGCTCTGCGAGCGTGTCGCGGATAGAGGCCGCACTGAGGGACCACCCTCTGCGCACCCCCATGCGATGTCGAGAATGTGCCGCGCCTGCCACGCCCTGCGAGCGTGTCACGGATAGAGGCCCCGCTGAGGGACCACCCTCTGCGCCCCCCCAGTGGTGTCGAGAAAGTGCCGCGCCTGCCACGCCCTGCGAGCGTGTCACGGATAGAGGCCCGGCTGAGGGGCCACCCCCTGAGCACCCCCTGTGGTGTCGAGAAAGTGCCACGCCTGCTGTGCCTGGACAACTGTCGTGCATAGCGGCCGCGGTGAGAGACCACCCCCTGCGCACCCCCTATGGTGTCGAGGAAGTGCCACGCCTGCTCGCCTGCCGCATGGCTTGCCGTGCGTATGTGTGTGATGCGTGTGCGGCCATATCGGGGCATATCTCACGTGTTGCCCAGTATGTCGTGCAGACGTCTTGGGTGTATGATGCAGTGAACATGCGTCTTGCATGTGCGAATGTGTGCATGCGCGCGGCTGTGCGCGAGTGTGCGAGTGAGGAGGCGGGAGGTGCGTGAGACGCGGGCGCGGCGCGGCAGGGAAGAAAACCAGAACCCCACGAGACATGTGGGGAAATACACCATCAAAAAGTAATCGAAAAAATCGCCCCCCGACAATTTTTCATCCGTTTTTGAAGATTCCCCCTGTAGAGGGACAGGCCCGACGAAAGCCTGGCGCGACGCAGCGCAGGCGCTCGGCGCGCCTGTCGAAGCCCCCGCGGCCAGGCGCCTGCCTGAGGATTGCCGCGCTGCCCGGGGGCAGGGTGACATTCGCCCCGCGGGGTGATTCACCTGGTTCTTGCATCTCGGCACAAGTCGCGCCTTGCCAGAACGCCTTCCCCGCGCCCGCGGCGGCGCGCACCCGGCCTGGGCGACGCGGGGCCACCGAGGACAGCGCGCACTGCGACGACGGCTTCGCTGTCCCAACGACCGCCCCCAAAGGCCCGGCGCCCGTGTCGCGGATGCCCTTCTCAGCGCCATGTTGCGCCGGTTGATCCCGACAGTCTTGCCGTCTTACCCCTTGCAGCAAAAACGCGTCTGGAGTCATCTGTGTTTCGGGTGCGCCTGCGCGGCAGCCTATCGAAACCTCTGTGATTGGCCCAGATGGCAAAGCCGCCGCGACCTCCTTCGACGGCCTCTAGGCCGCCTCGTCGGACTGAAGGTCGGCGCCGCGTTTGGAGGACCGCGGTCTTGGCGGCTGCCTAAATTAAGGGCGGCTGCCGAGCGGGCGCTAGCCTCGCAGTCGCCAAACGCAGCCTCGCCGAAGCTCTGGAATGCTTCGCGCACCTCTAGATCAAGACATAACTCCACATGCTTTCATCCTCCGCCCCCCCCCCCCCCGGCACGGCGCGAGTCGCCCCGGGGGGCCCCGCGAAGGTAGTCGCGGCGCACCGCGCGGATGCACTGGCGCTGGCGCTGCGTCTCGAGGCGCAGGGGCCAATCGCGGGGCCCGCGGCCCAGGCCAGCCGCGGCGTGCTCGACGGCAGCGCAAATCCCACGCCGACTGCTTCGCGCCGAGCTGCCAACGTCACCTGCTGGACGTGGCCGGGGAAGTCGCTGTCGGTCTCCGCAGGGAAGACGGCGAAGCTGGCGGCGCCCTCGGGAAGCCCGACGGCGCGGTCCTAGGCAATGTCCGGGGTCTGTTGCCAGCAACAGCTCGTCACCCAGGAAGAAACTAATGCGGGCTTCCTTCCAATGGGCGTCGAATTTGGCGCCGTCGAGGCGAATATGTTGGACGTCGTTCGGGTTCCGAGGCAATGATCAGATGGCTACACTGCGGATGCAGCATCCCCCCGCCAGTCGCCCACGGATCACTGACCGCGCATGGGCCCACTGGCGAACGTAGGGCAGCTGCGAGCACCTGCGGGACAGGTGGCGCAGAGCTTCGAGGAAGACGGGAGCTGCCAGGTCTGCGCGGTGATCTGCACGCCCCTCACGCCCTTCCAATGGCCGAATGTCCTTGCCTCCTGGCCGAGGAGCCAGGGACGATGTCTTCCACGGGGTGCCGCGGCAAGCCTGCTCGCGCATTGCCGGCGCCCGCGTCGTCGAAGACGGCGCCGAAGAAGAACCAGGCGTCTTGTTGCATGCATGCCGCGTCGGCTCGGCGGCGCTCGGCAGTCACCTTGCCTCGAGCCGGGCCCAAGGACATGGCCGCCCAACGTCATTCGTGCTCGGGGGCCTGTTGATTTCCACCTGGTCGCCAACGTTGAAGCGGCCATCCCCGGGCTCGGTGGCGCGGGCCCGGAATGCGCGGCTGCCGCGCGAGATCGACGCGGCCTCGATCACGCGTTGCAAGGCGATCTCTCGAACGCACCACTGCACTCGGCTGAGTCGCACTTCTCCACCAGCAGCAGGCCGGGCACCAGTGCCACAGGCACCACATACCTCACCCTCTTCGCACGCCTGGAATATCGGTAGCATGGGCGGCTGCCGTTGCACGGTGCAACGCCGATCACATGGGTGGGGCTGTTCCCTGCAGAGACAGCGCGAGCCAGCATAGTCGATGTTCGTCGTGATACCTTCGAGCCCAAGCTGCTCAGTTGGCGCGAAGCACATGTCGCGGCACGGCACCGCGTCGCCCTATGAAGCGAGCGTGCTGACGAGAAGACCGAATACTCCACTGCTCTTCATCTCCTCCGCAGGCAATGGCAAGGTCGCCCCGCCCTCGCTGTCCACGACGAACGTTTCCATCGCGCCAAACAAATGGATCCATGAACGGTCGATGGCGGCAAGCAGCGTTGAGTCGTGCTTGAGCGTGGTATCACTGTCATGGTGCCATCGTGCGGCGCAGCAGGGTCGGCGAAAATCAGGCGACCTGTGCAGCGCAGCATGTCGCACTCGACATGCTGGTGGAATTGAATCGAAAGGCGGAGCGCAAGGGTGGTCTGGAGCGCTGGTGGAAGCCACTTGCAGCGCCCCTACAGTCATCGACATCCGTGGAGGTGAGGTCGAGGATGTATTGTGGCACGCCGGCTGCTCGCAATGCACGTGCCATCTCCTCCTTGGTGGCACGCCACCACCGAGGGTGTAGCTCGCGCAGCTCTCGCATACGTGTCCCACGCGAGTAATCGCGCAGTGCTCGCAGCGACATGGAGACGTCGAAGCGAGTCCAATCTGGGGGCGACGGGTGTCCGACAGCTGCGCCGGCTGCTCGTGGGGCTGACCGTCTGGGCACTGCGCTTGCTGATGGACTGGCCCGCATACGTGGACCACTGTCACAGTCACCGTGGCCGCTGCCCGAAGACCCAGCGCTGGATGCCGAGCTTACTCATGATTCCCCTGCGGGCGCGGGTGGTCTGCGCCGCTGGGCAGTTCGCCCTGCTGATCGCCGGAGCGACGCGGCCCCCCAGGTCGCGCTGGCGCTCGCGCGCGCTTGTCGGCGCGCGGGCGCGGCCGCGCGCGCAGATTCCCACACCTACTCTTGCTGCACTCGCGGGCGCGCGCGGGGCGGCCGCGTTCCTCCCCCCCCCTCGCAGCCGGGGTAATTACTCCCAATGGATCGAGGCGCGACGAGGAGAGCGGCGCGTGGACGGACACCTGGAGTGCATGGGCGAGTCTGCCCGCATGTTGCGCTCTCACGCCTTGCAGGCGTAGAGCGCGTGCTCGGCTGCGCGTCGCACCCATTCTCGCCCCCCGTGGCTCTGGGGGCCATTGTTGGGAAGGCTACTGATTGGACGTCGCACTCGCGAACGCAGCTCGCGAGGCGCGGACGCCGCAGACGGCGACGCAAGGCCGCAATGCCCTGGACAAGTCGCTCGGCCATCGCCCATGGCCCAATCAGGGCGTCGAAGCCGCTGCGGCCATCGGCACGAACGTGGGAGCGTTTGCCTGGGCAACTGAAGTTCGCGAACTGCACGGAGATCTCCGGAGCGTTGGAGTCCGGCCGGGTGGTCTTCCCCAATGTGCCTCCGCGACGATCGCGAAGCCCAAGCTGACACTGGTCGAAGACAACCTGAACCGCGCCCAGCGCTATCAGCACCTCTGGCCATGGCGGATCGTCACACAGCCATGACGGGTCGGGCTGCTCGTCGACGAAGTAGCCGCCAGACTTCGGCTGCAGCTCTGCGAGGTAGCCGCAGAGTCGGCCCCGTGGGACTGCGTCCTCGCGGGAGCGCCGCCAGGTGCGGCATATTTCTGCATCTAGAAGTGTGCCGGACGACCGAAGGTCTTCTGGTTGGAACCATGCTGCACACTTGTGGCCGATACTGTCTGACGTATATTCCCACGGCTCGCTGCTGGCACTCGTCGTTGAGGTCACAGCAGGGGCCCAGTCGCAGTGTTCGCCGGCTCTGAGATGCCCGCGGACAGCCTGTCTGCTGGTCAGCGCTTCTCCGCGGCAAACCTCGATGACGTCGACGTCGCAGTCGAATGAAGCCAGGAAGTTGAGGAGATGGTGGATGATGTCATACTCGATGGACTTCGGCGTTTGAGCGCCAGTCGTTTGTCGATCAGTTTCGGGCTCGGGAGCCGACGGGCCTCGCAACCACCCTGTCGGCAGACCTGCGGCAACGTTGCCGTGGAGGTCGCCCTCGTCGCACTCGTCGGCGTCGCCATAGTCGCCAAGCGCTCGAAGGCGGGACAGATGAGGGGCAGGCCCATGGAGGTCGGCGCCGCATTCGTCGCAATGGTCTTCGACGACCTGCTTGCGTGTCTTGTGTACATAGCTCCTGTATCTTTGACTTTGGCGCATGCGCTCCGCCGTCGGGCAGGCGCCAGCGACGCAGTGACCAGACGCCTCCTGTAACTGATCGACAGATCCCTTCTGAGCAGCGGGGGGGGGCGGGGCCCACACCCCACTAGCAATCTAGAAGAAAGATTGAGGCAACACTACGGCTCGTTTTCGGTGGTGAGTGTTCGGGTGCATGATTTCCTGGGCGGGCTGCTGGGCGTCGCGATTGCTCGGACGAGCACTTGCTGGGTGGAGTGCAACAGCAGTAGTGAAGTGAGAACCGCAACCCTTCGCGGAGCATCGGGGCCGAATGCGCTCGTCGGTCGACGGTTATCCAATCGTTCATGCGCTCCTCTGGCTGGGTGCTGCCTCTGCGCAGCTGGTTGCCGATGGGCGCCCCAGCGAGCGCCGCGCAGACTGCGCGCGGGCGTCGATCATCTGTCGGGCTGGCGGTCGCTCTCGCGGTTTCGTCCGCGGGGGCCCATGCTGCTTGAGCCTGTATTGGAGGCCTGGAACTTGGCACCAACACCAGCACGGGGCGTTCGCCTCCACATGGAGAAGATGGCCTTAGATTTCGGTGTTGGTGGTAATATTTCGGTCACCCTGAAGCCAGAATATTACCACCATCACCGAGATCGGGATCGTCCCCCCTCGGTGGAGGCACACCGCCGATCTTGGTGTTGGTGTCAACCTCTGTGAAGGGGCCCCAGGATACACAAACAAATACACACAAATAAAAATTATTCCCCCTATGTTCCCCTATTTCCTGGGTTCCTGTCTTCCTTCCATTTTCCCATATCTTCCCATCTTTTCTGGGGCATCGAGGATTCATTGTGTCTGTGTGTGTGTCTTCCTCTCCTGACCTCTGGGCCTGCGACTGCAGGCGCCGGCTCGCGGCCGCGGGTTCGCGAGGCTGCTGCCCGCGCCCGCTTCGAGGGCCGCAGGCCCCGCGGCCCCGGGGGGGCGCCCGGCGAGAGTGCCCAGGCGCAGGGGGCCCAAGATAGGAGCAAGGAAAGGCGACACCAACACCAACAGGGCGAGGCGATGCGAGGAGCAAGGGGGGGGTCTCCCTGGTGGTGTGGTCCCCCCCTCTCGCTCGAGACATCCCCAGCCTCCAGCTCGGGGAGGCATCGTGGACCTCCTCGCTGGAGGTGGGCGTGTTGGTGTCGCATCTCCCCCCTCCGACAAGAGGGGCCGACAACAAGGTGCACTGCCCCCATGTAACGGGCGAAGAACGGTATGAAGTACACTTGTTCGCTGTCGGGGGCGCCCGTCCCAGGGCGGCTGGAAAGTCTATACCCTTCCGGTGGCACCGGGGGGGGTGTAAACTTTCAAGCCGCCCAGGGACAAACGCCCCCGACAGCGAAAAATACCGTTCTTCGCTCGCTGACCCATGCAGCCTCAGCCAGTGGGCCACTGGAGCCTTCTGTGGAGCTCCCTGCGGGGCCACGATCCCCGTGAAGGTGTGCCTAAATGGGTGCGGAGCCCCCATGCACACCCCAGCCAGTGCCACTGGAGGAGCATTCTCTGGAGCTTCCTGCGGGGCCAGAATCCTCGTGAGGGTTTCTACCGAAATGGGTGCGGAGCCGCCGGGCAACCCCAGCCACTGGAGGAGCCTTCTTTGGAGCTCCCTGAGGGACCACGGCCCTCGTGAGGGGTGTACAGAAATCGGTGCGGAGCCCCCATGCACACCCTGCCACTGGAGCCTTCTGTGGACCTCAATACGGGGCCATGATCCTCTTGAGAGGTCTGCCGTATTGATGATGATGATGGTGATGCTGATGAGAGTGATGATGATGATGATGATGATGATGATGATGATGATGATGATGATGATGATGATGATGACGATGATGATGTTAATGATGATGATGCTGCTGTTGATGGTGATAATGGTGACGAGTGCGAAGGGCAGAGGCAGGAAAGAGAAGAGGAGGAGGAGGACGAGGCAGGAAGAGGAGGGACGCGAGAAGATGTCACTTCAAAACGAAGGCCCAACACCACAGGATGTTTGGGGAACAAATCAGGGTGCGAGCCCCAGGAGGGGCACCTCAATTGAACAAATACAATGCTCACCGCATGGGGGATCAACAATACATATGTCTACAACAACTACTACTACAACTAAAACTACAGCTAACACTACAACTACAACAACTACAACTACAACAACAACAAACATAAACTACAACAACTACAACTACAACTACAACTACAACTACAACTACAACAACTACAACTACAACTAAAACAACAACTACAACTACAACTACAAAAAAAAACAACACCAGAAACACCCACAACAGCAACAACGACAACATCAGCAGCAACACCAACAACAACACTAAGTGTAAGGCTGCTCGCTCTTACGAGCTCGCATGTCACTCAACACGTATATCCCAAACCATCGATACCCACCCTCTTCGACCGCACCCCCTTGGGGGTATGTCTTCCTTACCTGCCACGTACATGTAGCGCAGCCCCTATTTCAGGAGAAGGGAGGACGGATGGGGGAGGGAGAAGGATGGAGCACGAGAAGGATTCCCAGGACGCGGGGGCCAGGAGCAGAAAACACGCGGCAGAAACAGGCAGGCTGATCGGGAGGGTGGAGCCTACAACAACGGGAGGGTAGGAAGGCGGGCCAAGGCGGCCAGGTCGAGCAGGCGGGTTGCTGAAGCGTGGATGCTGCATGAATCGCGAGGACGTCTCGATCGATAGCACGACTCCCAGATAAGTCATCAGAAAAGCCAGGGCGGGAGCGTGATTCCTGAGCGTCGAGGGCGCGGTCATTGAATGCATTGCGAGGGAGTCCCACGCAAGCGTGATTCCTTCATAAACAGTGATGGCATCGTGCGCGAGAGCACGATTCAGAGTCGAGGGCGCGACGTTTGAATAATTTGCAAGGAGGTCTCACGCGAGAGCGCGATTCCTGCAAAAATTATGAGGAAGGCCCGCGCGAGAGCGCAAGTCTGGAATATGTTGTGAGGAAGTATCAGGCGGGAGCCGTTGTTGCTGTAGCCAGGCAACAACAGCAACAACAACAACAACAGCACCAAGGACGACGACGACGGCGACGACGACCATACCAACACCACCACCACCACCAACAACAACAACAACACCAACACTACCACCAACAACAACAGTAACAGCAACCACGACCACAACCACCACCAACAAGAACTAGACTCATGTTACCACTCTTCGCTGTTACCTGCTCGCATGCCATTCAACACGTATCTTATCGCAAACCCTCGATGCCCGCCCTTGTGTCTTCGCTCGTACCCCCTCTGGGGGCATATCTTCCTCACCTGCCGCGCGTAACGAGTGCAGCCCCTGAACAACGGAAGAGAGGACGGATGGAAGAGGGAGGGAAAAGGATGGGGCACGGGATTAGCA
This sequence comes from Prorocentrum cordatum, assembly GCA_963575745.1. Classification (NCBI taxonomy): domain Eukaryota; class Dinophyceae; order Prorocentrales; family Prorocentraceae; genus Prorocentrum; species Prorocentrum cordatum. The sequence continues at coordinate 12,497 of CAUYUJ010014638.1, read as the reverse complement.
GGGGGGGCTTGGAGCAAAAAACACGTGCCAAAACAAGACGGGCCGACAGGGCGGGTACACCCGAACGGGCGGGTCGGGAAGGCGGGCCCAATCGGCAAGGTCGAGCAGGCGGGTTGCGTGAGTGCTTCATAAATCGCGAGGAGGCCTCGAGCGATAGTGCAATTCCCAAGTGAATCGCGAGCAGAAAAAAAAGAGCGAGGGCGCGACTCCTGAGCGTCGAGCGCGCGTCGTTTGGATAAATTGCGAGGAGTTCCCACGCGCGAGCGCGATTCCTGCACACATTGTGAGGAAACCCAGCGCGAAAACGCGATGCTAGAATGAATTGTGAGGAAATATCAGGCGGTAACCGTTGTTGCAGTTCGGAGCCAACAACGCAGTTTGGTGGTCCCACACTTCCCTTTGTAAAACAACAGGTGCGAGCAACAGGGGGAGCACTTTGACTGAAAAACGCAATGGTCATCAGGCAGGGGGGATCAACAATAATTAGTTAGGACATGGAAATTCAACATCGGCGCCAGCGGCTTCCATGATACTCGAAGACGCAATGGATCCTCGAGATGCTGGCCAGAGACGAGTCGGAAATCTGGACCGTGGCCGCGTCGCTGCGCCCCACTGTGCTCACCCGGTCCTGGGAGAGGAGGAGAGGGAAAGAGGGGGGGGGGCAGAACAGGGATGGGGATGGAGAGGGGAGAGGAGGGAGGGGGCGCAAGAGGCAGCAGGGGGCGAGGAGGCGAAGGGGCGAGGAGGGGGAGGGACGAGAAGGGTGGGCAAGGAGGGAGAAGGGCGAGGAGAGCGGGCGAGCAGGGGCGGCGGGACCTCGCCGCGAGGCGAGGGCAGGAGAGCGCACGGAGGCGGAGTGGAGGGAGTCCCCGCCTCGCTCGTGCCGTCCCGCCTTCCCTCGCTTCCACACTTGAAGGGGCCCAGGGACACACAAACAAATGCACACAGATCACAGGATTCCCGAGGTTTTCCTGTACTTTATGGCTGTTCGTCCCCCCCCCCTCACTTCCCAGACGTTCCCATGTCTTCCTGGGGATCGACGATGACTTGTGTCTGTGTGTTTTTGTTCCCCTCCTGGCTCATGCTGTCCCTCCTTCCCTCGCTTCCAGAGTGCCTCTCTCTTCCCCTGGGAAGCCACCAACAGGCCAGAAAAAACAAAAAAGCGCTGGGAAAATCGTTCGCGGGCCCTTGGCTCCTGACAGCTCCTCAACACGGCGAGACGGCTCGCCAATTCCAACTCCCGAGACGATGCGCCCCAGATCAACTAGCACAGGTGGCCCTCGGCCACTGATTCCAATGCAGTCAGGCATCCTCCAGGAGAGAATGAGGACGAGTCAGGAACAAGGGAAGAGGAGAGAGAAGCAGATGAGGAAGAGAAAGAAGACAGGGAAAAGCCAGTCCAAGACGAAGGGGGAGACGAGGGGGGAAACAGCTGAATCTGCTGAATGCGCTGCTCCGAAGAAGCCCAATCATGAGAACGCAGACCTTGAACGAAAAATAAAATCATATCGCAGAACCCAAACACTCCGAAAAACTCGCCATCGTGCAATTAATGTACACGACCACGTGCAAAAAACACCCAAATCCCCATGCCGCTGTCCACCAACAGGCCGGGAAAGGACAAACGAACGCCAGGGACAGACCGGCCCGCATCCGAGCCCTCCCATGCCCCCAATGGGTGAGGAGCCAGAGGGAGAGGTTGAGGGAGGGAGGAGGTATAGGAGGAAGAGGAGGTAGAGGCAGAGGAGAGAAGACTTGCAGGGAGGAGAGAGGGAGAGGAGGAAGAAAGGAAGCATTTTCACATATGTGCACTGTTATGAAGTGCTGGCTTCGCTCTACTGCCCTGCGGTGGTCCACCACCTTGCTGACGTCTTCAATTTTATGCTGGACCAGGGCTGCGTGCCCACAGAGTGGCGCAAGGCACGGCAAGTAATGCTCCCAAAGGAGGGCAAAGGGAGGAGAAAGAAGGATGGGAGCATAGCTGTGCAGGCGCTGCGACCCATCACCATCTTGAGCTGCTGGTGGCGCCTGCTCGGCAGCGTGCTGCTGCGGTCCCCCGACGCCCAAGCGTGGCAGAGGAAATGGTGGAGGGAGGAGGCAGTTCGAGGACGCAAGGCTGGAGAGGTGTACATGCCGCTCATGCGCCTCATCGACTCGTACCACCAGGGTGACTTCATCGCGTCCTATGACTACACGTTGGCTTTCGACCAGACCGACCGCAAACTGGCAGTCGCGGTGTTGAGGAACCTCGGGTGCCCGCGCGCGGTCGCCGCTATCCTGGAACAGGTGTGGACCGGACAGCTCCGGTACTTGCAATACCAAGGAGTCACACTCAGGCAGCCGGAGGAGGTGGGCACCTCGCTGCCCCAGGGCGACCCGTGGTCCATGATAGCTATGGTGGCGGTCCTACACCTGCCGATCACCGCCATCGTGGCGCGCTTCCCTGGGACGGAGCTCTCCTGCTTCGTGGACGACAGGTCGTGGAAGTCCAGCACTGCGCAGGAGCTGCTGGCAGTTGGTGAGGAGTGGAGGAAGTGGTCGCTCGTCTTGGGCCTCAAGGAGAACGAGGCGAAGTCCCAGCACGCCCACCGGACGGCCGCGGGCAGGAAACAGCTGCTCAAAGCAGGCGCGCCGGACACCACGGTGACGGACGCTGCAGAGATCCTCGGGGTGGGCTTCTGCAAGGGGACCGGCCGCCAAGGAGGAAGAGGAAGGAAGTATACCAGGAAGGAGGGGACGAGGCTGAGGAGGGCCAAGGTGATGCTCAAAAAGAGTGCGAGCCTGCCAGTCTGCAGAAGGATGAAGGAGGCGACGATGGCAAGCAAGGCGCTGACAGGCAGATGAACAAGAGGGACGAGACGCAGCTACAGGCGGCGATCGTGAGGGCGAGGCAGGAGCCCAAAGCAGGGAGCCCCCACCTCCGGGCCATCTTCCGCGGCCACCGGCTCAGTGTCAGGTGCCGCCTGCTGACGACTGCCTTCATGGCAGCGTGGCGCACCCTCTGCAAGGACCACCGGCGGGCCACGCTGGGAACCTGGAGGAGGCAGGAGGGATGCTCTGGCCGGATCCACGCTCTCCTGCAGGGCTGCGGCTGGCAGGAACGCGCCGAGTGGGAGTGGAGGCACCCAGTCACGGGCGTCATTCTCAGCCTGAACAAGGGCAGCGAGCACTGGTCTGAGTGCAAAGGACGCCTCGAGCACGTGCTCCGGGAAGGCTGGCGCGCGGACCTATTCGGGAGGTGGCGGGGGCAGAGCCGCATCGACTCGTCTCTGTGCCGGTTCGAGCAGTACGACGAGCGGCGCTGCAAAGCCGCGAGGCTTCTGGCAGAGGGCAGCACGCACGCGGCCAGCGTGATGTCTGGAGCCTTCGTCTCGCCGGCGCACCTGCAGGCGGCGAAGGGCAGAGAGGAGAGAGGAGGGGGAGGGGGGAGGACGAGGACAACGACGTGAAGGGCGGGCAGCAGTGCAGGAGCATTGCCCCCGCAATGGGAGGGACGAGGCGCCCGACTTCGAGCACGTGGTCTGGCGCTGCGAGGCGGAGATCAGGCCCGTAGTAGGACGAGAAGAATCTATTGACACAACGTGCTATTGATACGTTCCGGAAATTCTGGGATTTCTAACAGCCTTCGCGCGGGGTACACTTTGCGTCGAGTATTGTCTACTCTGGCTGGCGCCGCTGGTGGGTCACCCATTCGCAATCGAGTGGTCGCCCGTAAGGGGCTATTTGGCAGTTGCTGACCCCCCTTCTCGTTGCCGAACGCGGGGGGGGGGGGGCGGTGGCGCACCGTCTCATCGCCCGCCGCCGCGCACCGCGCGCCTCGGCGGATTTCCAAAGACCTGGCAAGGCAAATCATGCGCGACTCAGGAAAAGTCCCCGGGGGGAAAGATGAACAAATCCGGAAACGTTTTTGAACGTGTCCGGCCTATTTTTGAAAAGTGCCAAAATCGTTTTTGAAAATTTCCGGGATCGATTTTGAAAAATCCCAAATCCATTTTGAAAAATTCCGGATTTCAGAATTCTTCAGATGTCCTGCGCGGCGGGCGCATTCCACCCCTCAAAACTTTTTTTGAAAATTTCCGGGCTCCTTTTTGAAAAATTCCGGAACCGCTTGCGCAAAACAAAAAAAAAACAAAAAAAAAACGTTTTCTACCACATTCTACAATCCAGAAAAATGTCCAGGCGGTCTGACGGGCGCGGCCGGCTGATTCACGCGCCGCGCCGCGCGCGATTGGGCGCAGCGCGCGCCGCGCGTTGCGTCCGCGAACAGCACTCGAAGGGGCCACCTCGAAAACAGCGCCATGGCAGCTGCGACTCGCGGACCCCCCAAGAGCAACACAGCATGCAGCTTGGAATCTTCGAGGGCGCTCCGATGCGCGAAAAATGCACCGCGAACATCGCGCAAAGAACCTGCGCGACGGAATGCACTCGACCATTCGTCCCTGGAGCCCGCGCGGAAGAACAGGAAAACCTGGAAATCTGGAAAACTATCAATATCAATACTGCATGCTCCTCTGACGTAGGCCGGCCACAGGATGCGCTGCAGCGGCGCCTCCTCTGGCCGACTGGCCTGCAACGCAGGAAGGAGGTGGACGCCGGCCTGCTGTGGCGGGCCGTCGCCATACGCAAGGCGATCCTGGAGGAGCGCCGCGGCAGGAGGCCGGCCGAAAGCGCCGGCAGCGCGCCCCCGGGGAGCTGAGGGCAGGACGAGGAGGTAGAGGAGGTGAGGAGCCAGAGGGAGAGGTTCAGGGAGGGCGAAAGTATAGGAGGAAGAGGAGGTAGAGGCAGAGGAGAGAAGACTTGCAAGGAGGAGAGAGGGAGAGGAGGAAGAAAGGAAAGGAAGCATTTCCACATATGTGCACTGTTATGAAGTTGCAGCGTACATCATTCAAGCTTGTATACCCCATTGGTTTTGACGCCCCCCACCCCGATCCGTGAGCACAAGTTTCTCGCCCATGCGCGGCCCGGCCACGAAGTCGATCTCGAGGCTCGGCACAGGCAGCGAGGTCGCGGGCGCCGGACACGCCGCCCCCGCGCCGCCCCGCGCTCCCTCGCAGCTGTGGGGAAGGGGCCTGCCGCCCGATCTCCTCCCAGCCTCTTCCCTCTCTCTCTCCCTCCCCCTCCCCGACAGCGACGTGCATTCACCCCACCCCCCCTCCCAGTTCCTCCCTCCCTTCCCTTCTCTTTCCCTTCCCTTCCCGTCCCCCCCCTAGCAGCGACCTGTACTCATCCCCCTCTTTTTCTCAATCCCCCCCTGAGCCCGTCCCCCCCTATCGTTGCCCCTGACCCTCGTCCGACCCGAGTCTCCCAAGCTCGCCTCCCTCTCCCCCCTCCCTCTCCCTCCTCCCTCTCCCTCTCCCCCCTCCCTCTCCCCCCTCCCTCTAGCCGTTCTGCGCTCAGGTGCTGAGTTTTGCGGACGCGGTTCTTCAGAGCGGCTCGCGTTCGCGGGCCAAAACGACACGGTAGGGGGCCGCTCCCCCTTTTCACGATATCTACTTTCCGGCAGAAGCGATGTACCGGTGGGCCAATGGCGAGTGGAGTCCCACTCCGCCGTGGAGGCTCCCTGGTGGCGCTGGCAGCGGCGGCGGCGGTCTTCCTTCGCCTCTTCCTCCTGGTCCCCAAGTGCAGCAGCATCGGACCGGTGGAGGTGGTGGCGGTAAGTGGGCTTGCACAAAGTGTCCCTGTCGACGCAACCACGCTTCTGCAGCTTTCTGTAAGCATTGCAAGGCCCCGCGGGAATACCACGGCCCACAGCTCATGGTCTACTCGAGGTCTGATGCTTTGCAGGCCCCACCAGGCTACTTCGGCACAGGTGGAGGCCAAGTCACCGTCGAGCAAGTTGATTTGTCCGAAGGTGAGCTGGAACCGCTCATCCAATCGTTGCGGAAAGCTGGAGACCAGGCGGGCGCAAGCAAGTACCAGTCTATTTTGGACGCCAAACGTGTGCCTCCGCCAGTTGTGCCCATTCATCAACAGGTCAACAAGGCTTTCCATGAGCTCCGCAACGCCGAGCAACGTCTCACCAAATCCGTCACTCTCTTCACTAATATTGAGAAGTCTCTTGAGGAGCAGCGTAAAGCGGTGGCGTTGGCGAATGAAGAGTATTCTCGCTGTGAGGAGATTCACAATCAGTTGGTGGCCTCGATGGCGGCTCGTACCTCTACTGCGGATCGTGCAGAGCCGAAGGTCACAATCAAGCAGATCATGGACGGGTCGGTGGAGAATTTCATCACGCTCGGTGATATGTTTGCTTTTGGTGACGATGAGTATGCACTATCGAGCGAAGATAAAGCAGCTGCTGACGACCTGGTGGCACAGATCAATCAGGGGCTACGTGAAGCTACGTCCAAGGCCTTCGCAGAGGCAGCGTCCTTTGTGGAGAAGGCCAAGGCCGAACACGAGGCGGTGCTCAAGCGTTTGGCGGGGAAGCGTCGCAAGGCTGCTGATGGCACTGATGCGCGTCCTGATGTTGATGGTCGTGCACCTGGTGGCCCTGCCGCGCAGGCTCCTGAGGGGCAGCGCCCTGCTGCCGCTGCCTCTTCTGTGGGAGGGGGAGCGTGTGGAGCGGGCTCGGGAGCGGGGGCGGGAGGGCAGAAGTCGGCTGTCCAGCAAGCGAGGGATGAAGCATCGCGCATTTGCTCCCCTGCTGCTGGTGGTGCTGCTGCTGCTGCTGCTCGTACTGGGCCGCAGGTTTAACCGGGAAGCGGCGTCGCCGCTAGATCACAATCAAGGTATTTTTTCTGGCACGTGCTCCGACGGGGCCGTAGGCAAGGATGCCGGCGGGTTTTTTCCTGCTGTCACCTCGCCTGCTCTGCCGCTTTCGTCTCTCTCCTCCTTCGTCCTGTCCCCTCCTCCTTTGTCCTTTCGTCGCCGAGCGGAGGTGCTCAGATTGCGATCCTCTCAGATTTTATCCCTGCCTGGTCCGAAGGATCCTGATTTAACCCAGCCCTTTCAGACTGCTGCCCCTGCTCACGTTGACACGGTCCCTTTGTGTTTTGAAACCTGCAACGTGTCTGGGTGGAAATCGTCAGGAAAAGATTGGATGAGTAGGACCACGGCCCATGTAGTCGCCATGCAAGAGCATCACCTCAAGACGGAGGAGGATCTTAACACGGCCTCCGCGTGGGCACTGCGAGCGGGGTGGAAGTCTTTGTGGGAACCAGCAGCTGCGGGTGAAGGCGGCGGAACCATTGGAGGAGTTGCTTTATTCTGTCGCTCTTGGTTGGGGCTTCACCGACTCGCTCCGTTTCCGTACGAACCTCACCGGTGCCTCGGAGGTGCAGTCCAGATTCCTGGAGGTTTGGAAGTCTCTGTTTTTTCTTTGTACCTACAGGACGGGAAGAAATTGGAAGAGCCGAACTCTACCATACTGTCTCATTTGGGCTCGGCGCTCGATTCGTTGGGATCCGCTTGGTTGGTAGGTGGTGATTTTAATTTCCACCCTTCGGACTTGCAGTCGTCACGCTTCGACACCCAGGCTGTGGGCAGAATCCTTTACCCTGACGTTTTGGGTACGTGTACCACCACGGGGGGGTTGAAGCTCGACGATTATTTTGTGGGGAGTCGCGGGCTTAGTGCGGCCGTGAGCAGGATCGAGATGGTGCCTGATTCGAACCTCTCTCCTCACTCCCCCGTCCGGTTGCATTTGTTCCCCCAGCTTGGGCGTTTAAAGTCGATGGCCTTTCGGAAGCCTCCGAGGATCCCTGTGGAGCGCATGGTGGGTCCTAAGCGGGAGCCTCCTGATTATGGCCCGCTCTTGGCCGACCTCGATGCTGGCCTGCTTGTGGCACGCACTGGTGATGGTGTCCTCACGCAGTCAGCGCTGGATCGTTGCTATAAGCAGTGGGCCAACTTGGCCGAGATTGAACTCGAAGCTGAGGCGGGAGTTGAACTTCCCAAGAGAGGTATTCGCGGTGAGATCCCGAGGATCGTCTGGCGTTCTGTCCTGGACCACGACATGCGGACCCCTCGGAACGCGGAACTCTTTGCCATGAGGTGGTTGTGGCAGCGTTTCCAGGTACTCATGTGTTTCTTAACCGATGCTAAGGCGCCTGACCTGACTGAGGCTACCTCGGCCATTATCTCGATGCCCGACGGTGTGGCCGCGGCTCAGGGCGCTCGGCAAGACCTCTTTGCTCTTGTGCTTGAGTTTGCTGCCGAAGCCGGCGCTTTAAACAGGTCGGTGGCCATTGAAAGGGGTGACATTCTAAAGTCCGAGATACGTGTCCAGCTTGACAGGTGTATTGAAGCCTCTCGTGCTGCCAGCCTGTCTTCTTGGAAGCTATGGGTTCTGGAAGGCTATGCGCATGGTGCCCAACGGGCCCATCTTACCACCAAGGACCCCAAACCTTTTGTTCCCACTTCTGTCCTGGCCGCCGACGGGCGTGTCGTGAGTGACCCCCACAACCTCCTCAGTGAAGAAGCTGCTAGATTCAAAGCGTTGTGGAAGGCCGACGTTGTGCCGCCGGCCCCCCCCAAGCTTTTTGTTCCTGCCCCTGAGCTCCCACCAATCACGGTTGACGACGTCCGTGAGGTGTGTGGTAAGCATAGGGTTTTTTCGGCGGTTTCTACTGATGGTTTCCACATCCGTCAGTTCTCTTGGCTCTCCGTGGACTGCCTTCGAGCTCTGATTTTGATTATGAAGATCATGGAAGTGTCGTCTTTTCTGCCTTCTCAGATCCAAGTTGTGATTCTTCACCTCATCCCTAAGGCCCTTCCTGGTCTTAGGCCGATCGGTCTTTTTGGGGGGCTTTACCGCGCTTGGGCCAAAATTCGTCGCCCCCTCGCGCTCGCTTGGGAAGAGGAAAATTATCGAACTTGGTTTGCTGCTGGGCGGTTCATGGGAGCTGCCGACACTGTCTGGAGGCAGGCCCTCCGCAGCGAGGGTGGTGTTGCCTCTGGACAGTGTGCCTGCACGCTTTTATGGGACTTCCAGAAGTATTATGAAAGTATCGATTTACATCGGATGTTGGCGCGTTGTGCGCAGCACAGGTTTCCAATTGCTGTGGCCAGGCTGTGTTATGCCGCTTATCGAGGTGCACGGCACCTCGCCCTCTCAGGTTTCATCACTTTGGCGTACTACGCCGAGCGCGGGATCATTGCCGGCTGCTCTTTTGCGACGACCCTGATCCGGGTCAACAGCCTGGACAGTTTGGACAAGATCGTCTGGCCGGTCTGCGTCACGTATGCCCTTTACATAGATGACAATGCCCTTCACGCTATTGGACCGGAGGCGGAGGTCGTCGATTCTCTGGTCAGTGCCACTCGCCAGCTGCACGTTGCCGTCACAGAGGGCATCGGGGCCACGCTGGCGCAGGACAAGGGTGCTTTAATCTGCTCTTGCAAAAGAATGGGGGTTAAAATCCAAGAACTTTTGGGTGAGTGTTTGACGGGTCCTCTTGTGTCCTCGGCCCCCAACCTTGGCGTTGATGATGCGGTAGGCACCCCAGTTAGACACTTCGGTAGGAATGCCAAGGCTAAAGCTCGTCAGGCTGCCGCCTCCCGTCGAGGCAAACGCGCTGGGAAACTCGCCAGAACGATCGGACGTAAGGCTCGAAATGTCTGGTGCTCCGGCGTCTTGCCTGCCTCGACCTACGGGGTCGAAGTGCACGGATTGAGTGACTCGGAGCTCTTGGCCCTGCGTCGTTCGTTTGCTAGTGCCATCAAGCCTTCGGCTGGGGATCGTAGTCTCGGCATTTTACTTCTGCTCGAGCGTGACCCCACCTGGACCGCCCAGGTGGCGCCCATTTGTAGGTGGCACAAGGAGCTCTGGCATAGTCATTTGGCTGTCCACCCCTCCATCTTGAATCTTCGTGAGTGTAGGGTTGCCTGGGAAGCCGTTTTTTCCAAGGACTCGAAAACCTGGAGGAGTGTGGCTGGGCCTATTTCGGCGATGAGGAAGAGTCTCGAGCGCATCAGTTGGCAGATGCCCAACTTTGCCACGCTGATCGACGATCGCGGCATGGAGATCCCGCTCCTCGCGATGTCTCCAGCTCTGGTTCGCCATCTTTTGAGAGACGCCGTTTTTCGTCAACTGGAATGGGACATTGGAGCGAAGCTTGGGTACAAGGGGAGGGCTTGCTTTGACGTGGTGTCTAATTGTTTGGCCAGCAAGCGTTTCTCCCCGGCTGAGAAGGGCACTATTCGAGCTCTTGCCACGGGAGCCATTTGGTGTCGTACCTACGCCCGGTCGAAAGGCTACATGTTCCCCGAAATGTGTGAACTTTGCGGTGCTGCTCGGGATACTCTTTTTCATCGTCTTTGGGTTTGTCCGTGTCTTGATAAAGAACGTCGAGAATATGTTGATGCTGATGTGCTTGCAGGCGTGAAGGAATTTGCGTCGACGAAGTCTCGGTTTTCAACTTTGATTCGAGGTGGTATGCCGCACCCTGCTGACGATCACCCACCCCCGCTCACTGAAGGCGCATGGCAGGTTGATTGGAATCAAGATCCTCCTCCGCCCCAGCCTTTAGCGATCCAGGGAAAGGTTTTTATTGACGGTTCTGCTTCGCGGCACCCCATCAGGGAGCTCAGCCGGGCTGCTTGGAGTGCCGCCACGTTTTCCGACGACGGCGTTCACCTGTGCACCATGCGGTGTCCCGTTTGGGCCCCGCTCCCGCAAACGCCCCAGGCTGGGGAATTCTCGGGGTTTTGGGGTGCAACTATGTGTCTTGTCGGGCCAGAGCTCGTCACAGACTGTGCCAATGTCAAGCAGCAGCACGATGCGTCACGTGATCGCCAGCTCTCGTTCAAAAAGATGTACGCCGGCATCTTTGTGCAGCTTCTTGCTCGCCCCGAGAGGAAACGCATCACTGCTGTCTCCAAGGTGCAATCTCATTTAAGTTTGAACGAAGAGGGCATCTCCGAAGAGGAATATGCCCGGAGGTTCGGTAACCATGTCGTCGACCTCGGTGCTAAAGCGGCCCTCCTCGCTCATCCTAGAGACGAAGGTGTCTTGGAAGAAGCTGATATCCTTGTGAAATACGCGCATGCCACCTGTAAGCTAGCTGCTAAACGTTTGCCTTTTTTCGCCCCCCTGAAGGCCTCGAAGGATATCCTTTATGTGCCTCAGGGCGCGGGCCCCCAGGGCCCCACTGCCCCAGGCCATCGTTGGGAGCAGTGGCGGGGAGCTTGGCGGTGCTCAGTCTGTCTTCGTGGTCAGCGATCCTCGGCTAAGCCGGCTGCTGGACGTTGCCCGAATGATTCGAAATTGCACGCTTCGCGTCAGGACGCCCTGGGTCATCACACTGTGGCTTTCGATTGTTCTGATGGATCGGTCTTGTTCATTTGCACGCGCTGCAAATGCCATTCCACGGGTGCGTCCGTCAGAGGTCTTGGCGAGGAGTGCCGTGTCCCGCCCACTCGTGCTGCCAAGTATGGGTGGAACGCTCTCGCCAAAGGCCGCCACCCACACTATTCTCGATCGAAGCTCGGTGTCACTGTTGAGACAAACTTCTGCATTCCATGTTTCAACACTGTTGTTGAGGAGTCTGATGATGCCGTAGGTGCACCAGCTGACCCTCCTACTGGTGAGCCTCCTCCTGTCTTGCTCGCTGTGCCAGGACACTCTACTGAGCTGGACCCGCCTCTGGATGTCAGAAATCAGCCAGCTCAGGTACGACGTGCCCTTAAAATGGCGCCGGGGGGCCAGGTCGAGCCTGGGGACCAGCGCGATCTGGATTTTGATATGGAGGAAGAGGATGCTCGAACCTTTTTTACGGATGTTGTTTCAGCCCCTTCGAATGCTAGTAGGCCTGTGGATGTTCTGCAGAGTGTGGCGGAGACCCTTCGCCGCGTGGAGGGCGAACAGTCTCTACCGCTGCCTTCGCACGATGATGGAGGGGCGTCTGACACACCCCAGGGGTATTCCGTGACACGCCCCAGGGGTATTCCGTGACACGCCCCAGGGGTATTCCGTGACCTACCCTTGGGCGTCTCATCCTTGTACTGGTGAGTGCAATTTTTCTTGATGACCCTCTGTAGCGCCATGACAGTCGGTTTTTCAAGACCTCCGACGCGAGGAAAGAAGAGGTGGTGGTGTTCCCGCGGGGAAAAAAAAATCCCCCCTCCCTCTCCCCCCTCCCAAGCTTGCCTCCCTCTCCCCCCTCCCCCCCCCACCTTGGCTGCCGCGCCGCCCGGGCCCCGCGGGACCTCGCGCGGCCATGGCGCGGACAAGCCGGGGCTGCGGGCGTCGCTCCGCGTCCTCTGCGGCAGCGGTCGTGCCCGCACTACTACTGCCACTGCTGCTGCTGCTGCTACTACCACGACTACTACTACTACTACTACTACTACTACTACTACTACTACTACTACTACTACTACTACTACTACTACTACTACTACTACTACTACTACTACTACTACTACTACTACTACTACTACTACTACTACTACTACTACTACTACTGACTACTACTACTACTACTACTACTACTACTACTACTACTACTACTACTACTACTACTCCTTACTGCGACTACTACCTAACTAACCAGACTACG